>VWZE01023588.1:160019-171770 GCA_013396675.1 Eubucco bourcierii | reverse complement strand
TTTTTTTTTTTTTTACTCTGGAGAACCTAACTCTCAGGTTTTGACCAGACACATACTACAGAGCTATATACTGACAATTTTGTGTTGTCTTCCATTCCCAGATGACTCCCAAATACTTTTGGGAAAGACAGCCTCCCAAATCACCTGGCCAATCACTCAGTGCCATGCTTGGAAGGCAATTCCTCCTCTCTGTCCGCTACTGGTACTTGCTTCCCTCTCTGAGCTTTTGTTACCACCGTCACATTTGTTGCACTTCTGTCCTTGAAAAGTCATCTAGATGCAACAGCTTCCTGCAGCCCTGAATTCCAAAGGTTACAATGACAGCACTGTCTGAAGCAGTATTTCCTTTTCCACGTTTTGCATTTGCCAGCTGTTAACTTCATCAAGGTCCTATATTGTGAGAGAGTCTTTAAAAAAGGAGTAGTTCTGTTTTCTCCATAAGGTCTTTGTTGGAAGGCTGTCAGGCAGATTCAACTCTGAAAAATATGAAATTCAATGGGGTGCCATGAAATGGCAGGCAGGGCAGAGTATAATTCAGCTATAACCCACTAATAGTTCAGGAAAAATTTCCAGTCACCCCTGGCTTTTTAATGTCTGTCTTCCTGATAAACAGAGGGAGTAGAAAGCATCTCCTCTTTTCTGAAATCATAATTAGTCTTAAATACCAGCAGCACTGGAAAAGTTGCATCAGGCCAAGGTTGCTGGGATGTATTTCACTCCCCTCCTGAGACAATGGTGGATCTATAGTACACCCTGTGCCATGCACGCCTGTGAGATGACTCAACTCACAACTGTCCCTCCTACCAAGGCACAGAAGTGATAGCTTTGACCTTTTGCTCATGGAAGAAATTATGAGGAAGAAAGTTTCTTCACTTCTTTGTGACAAACTGCAGTGTCATTTCACTGGGGGATAGCAAAGGTCTGGAACAATTTGGCATAGGAAGTAAGGAAGGATTGTGCATCAACTGAAATGGCAGGTGACATTTCAAAAAGGCAGGGCTGGATTAAGCAAACTGGAAGAGGGACCGGATGCAGACATTAAAGAGATCTCCAGTGTCATACATACCCTGGCTTGCTTTTTGTGCAGTACATCTTAAAGCTTTAGTGTCCCTCCTGTGCCCCTTCCTGGGGCACTGTCTCCCTGGGACCACCCCAGCAACAGAAACCTCCATTCTTCCACACACCTCTGCTATTTCCTTGGGCTGTCCTGTCCAGCTGTGACCCAAAGCTGATGTTGTTTCAAGCAGGGAGAGCAGATAGACCCTGTGCAGCTGCAAATACCCCATGAGCCACATTGGAATTCAAGATCCACTGCATTCTCCCATAGAAGCAACTGAATGGTTTCAGAGTGAAGTTCTCAAGAGGCTTTTGCTCTGCTTGAAGGTGCTAGCACAATTTCAGCCAGCCTTCTGCAAGACTAGACTTAGGGCAAGAGGCTGGATGCTTTTGAAAATCCTGCCCTAAAGCAGTGAAAGAATCATATGAACAGAGCCATTTCATTAATAAATCTACTGTCATTTAATTATAGCTAATCCTTTTACTGAGAACACAGCCATCACACAATTGCTCAAAGCTGTCAGGGTCCCCAAGCTGCCATTATTATGCAGCCTTTTGAGGTGGGAGATCCACAATTGTGAATTCCAGACCCACATTTGATGTGGATCACATGTGAACACACAATAGTTGTTTTGTTGAATTAACCAGAGGACTCATCTAGTATTTATGTCTGGATGTGTCTCAAGGGTTGATTGGACAGCATCCTGCCTTCCACTCCCCTTCCTAGTGGTTGCTTTGTGAGCTGTCTCTAGGCAGCTCCCACAGAGAGCATCTTTCTGTTTTCCAGCATCTGCAACCACCCCAGAAAGAAAATTTGCCAAAGTATAGAGAGGCAGTAGGATGCCATTTACACTTTGGCAGCACAAGAGTGCATGCCTCTCTATTTTGGCATCTCCATTTTCTGGAAAGCTTATGCCAAACAATGGTCCTATAAGAGGTAATGCAGATGTCTGCAAAGGGAATGAGAAGCCTGGTTTCCTGACCACTAGGGACCACACACATGGAGTCAGAGTTCAAGCAGAACCAGAGTGAGCAGGTACATCTGGCCACATGACTAGCTGTTCTTTCTGCTGACTCTGAAGAGAAGGTGTAGGGTCACAGAGCATTTGCATCCCTGTAAGAGCAATGAGGTGCTCACAGAGGGCCAGGCTCTTGTGTTCAAAGTGTCCTGTCTCAACTAGATGGTCTAGAAAGTCCCTAGACCCACTGCTTTCCATAAATCTTGTCTGACCAAAGCTGTGTAGCTAAGACAGTGTACCCTTGATTCTCATTCTGTGTCGGTAGCATTGAACTCACACTCTAATAGAGATGACAATGACCACCAAGAGGGACAGCAGTGCTGATCACCATTCTGCCAGGAATTTCCTCAAACGGGGCAAACAGGAAAATATGTTCTCACAAAAGCAAATATGGGGGGTAACACTCTTCATTCCCAAACACCTTTGAGTTAAGTGAAACAGAACCCATTTCTGCAGTATAAGATCTCATCCTCAAATATGTGTAAGTGCGTATCTCTCTTCAGTTGCCTGGGCTTTTTATTATTTGTCTGGACAATGGTTAGCTTTTATCAGTCTTTACTTTAGGCTATGTCAGGCAACACCTAAAAATGCAATTTTTCTCATACAAACATACCTATCACTCCCATCAGACAGTTGGAGTCACATAAAGGCGTTTGAAGGGTCAAACCTGAAAAAAAAACGGTATTAGGTCCTTCCCTTCTGTGTTTTCTCCATACTGTAACCTATCTTCTGTTCACACAACAGTGGGCAAAGTATCCTAATCCTCCCCTGAACAGCTGATTATTTTGTACTAATGTTACTCAGCTGATTTTGATCCTTGAGTTCAGTTAAGGCTTATCCAAGAAGAAGCTGAGAACAGGAGTGTCCTTTGCCACTATTACCTTGCTCCAGGTCCATGTAGGAGTCAGTCCTGGTTGCAGTCACAGCTGCTCTCTGATAAAATGGGTAGCCCTTAACTCCCAGACCCATACCACGGGTTTGGACCCAGACTGTTGGGCAAGACTGCTGACAGGTGTAACTGTGGTAAGTCGGTGATGGATGATAGTTGAAGTTATGGTCCATGGCTGTCCTAAGGACAATTCCTGATCTTCAGCAGCAGTCACAGCCTGTGGTCTTAACTCTCAGTGTTATAAAAATAGCAGGTTCCAGCCAATGCAGCAACACCTGCTAGGGGAAGTTAAGATCAGAGCAGCAGCCCTCTAATTCTGAATTCCCCTGCATTTTGTTGTTGCCAGTTCCTGCCTGAACACCACTACGTGCTGCTTCTCTATCCTGCTGCCCACAGGGGAAAGCCCCTGGAGGTCGGATGTTGGATCCTCACAATATATGCAAGAGGGGTGTGAGGATGAGCTGCGTGGGACGAGCAGACTGTGTAGCCTCTGCATCTTTACAGGGAGCAGGAACTGAAGAGCAAAGGAGGAAGGAAGGCTAGGGTGGGTATAGTGAGGCATTAAATAGCACTTGCTGGATCTCTGCCTGGCAGGGATTCTCTTACCCCTGTTTCTAAGCTTTCAGTTCCTGGGGAAGGCTAGATATGAGGAGGCTGGAGGAAGTACAGCTGAACTGATGGGTGCAAAATTTACACCACCCACCACAGGCTTCTGTGCTCCATGCAGAAGTCCACAGAGCTCCCAGCAGGTAGAAAAACTGGGCCTCAGAGAATTACAGAATGGTGGAGCTTGGAAGTGATCTCTGGAATTCAACTAGTCCAATGACCCTGCTAAAGCAGGTTCACCTAGGGTAGTTTGCACAGATTCATCCAAATGGGTCCAGGCATCCTGGCTGGCCAAGTTCCCAGAGACGCACATGCAATTATGGTGTAAATAGCCTGTCTGGGATCCCACATACAATATTTAGAGTCAGCTGTACTGAACAGCCCCACCAGGCCTCCTCAACTCTTGGCACAGCACAGCCCTCACTCTTTGCCCAGGAGGGCTTCACTTCTACCTTTCTTTCCTCCAGGCAATGTGAGAGAGGCTGATCTCCATCACCCTGCACTTCTCAGCTACTTAGTGAATAAAGAAAGAAGCAATACACGCTTAGTGCAAGGAAGAACTCGCAGTCCATATGCTGGGTCTCTGTATGATTCTTACTAAAGCAAAGAAGAGTAGTTGTTTCCAGTGGGAATTACTGGGTGAAATACTGTGCTGTGCATTTCACCAGGAGTCATGCCAGACAGCAAAGCTTAAATTAGAAGCATTCCAGGACAAGCTCAGTCTACCACAACCTCAAGCAGATTGTTCAGACAGATCTCCAGAGCACTCCTCCCCAGCCCATAGCCACAAAATGCTCCTCAGATCTCTGTAACAAGCTCGAGACCAACAGCAAAGTATAAAACACACAGCTTTTATGTACCACAGGAAGAGAGCAACAGCAATTGCAACCATCCCCAGTGTCCTCACCCCCTGCTGTAAAACTCCCAGATGAGCTTTGGAAATTGTCCAGGCTTCACATTACAAAGGGAAAGGGGTAAAATCCAACAATCAGTTGTACCTTGTTTGACCTAAAGGGACAGTTGCAGAGGTCAGCTTGACCCCAGAAGCATGAAGAAGATACACATGAAAGAAAGACATCAAGCCTGTCCTGCCACTAAGATAATATTCTTCTTAGCTTTGCTACTCTTCTGAGTTTCTGCTGATGAGGAAAGGAGACCTGGGAGCCAAACTGTCCTATAAACTGGGGGGAAACCTCAACATGTCATGGCTTTTTATTTGGCTTTCTTTCTGGCTTTAGAATGAGCAAGTCTCTGAGGGAGGTCTGTTTATTTGAGAGGAATTGGGAAGTTTTGTGTCTCTTTTTATTCATATGAAAACATAATGACCTTTTGGTGTGAAGATCCAAGCCTTGCCAAGAAATACATTTTGGCTGCTCTCCTGAGACAGTGATGGCTAGAGGCAAACAGACTTCCCTGGAGAATAAAAGGCTAGATAGAACTGTGTGATTCTGGACTTCAGTTTAGGCTTGGCAAATTCTTTGGATCTGTGAATCTGTCATGAGGAAGGGTGTTTGCTACCCCTTTGATCCCAAAGGAGAAATTAACAGCACAGGCACTGCAGCACCCAAGCATGTAATGGGGTATGTCTGAGAGGCATCACTATATTTCACACACACACGTTCTCAGATGGAGTGAATTTAGATAGCTCAGACACTCCCATTCCTGGCAGTGTGGCTCCAAGCCAGCTGCAAAACCCACGCGAAAACTCTTTAATGCTTGATAATTGCTGAACCCCACATTGCTGTGACTCCCAGGTAGTTCATATTCTGTGCATCTGCACAAGCCTTGGGCACACCTTTGTGCTTTAGTGCAGGTACTGCTTCTTGACTCTGTATATGGCCACACAGTAAGCCTTGCCTGGCAACCTAACCCAGGCAGGATGGGCATTCTGCTGCTCCTTGCCATCTCAGAGCTCTCTACAGAAAGCAACATCCTAGTTCAAGGTCCATCTCTTGATGCACATATTGCTCAGAGGTTCACATATTGCTCCCTCAAAGGGAACATGAACTCACATTTAAATTGAGAGGGGCATCTGTTTCCCCATCATCACTCAGGTTTGACATTTTCACTTCTGACTGTTTCCAAAGTGCAGCTGAGACCATAGGTAATCACAACGGACAATGCTTCTCATTTTAACAAGCCATGATCTGGGCTGCTTCCTGGAGAAGCATATGGCTCAGCACACTTTTGCTTCCAGGGATCCCTAGAGATCCCAGAGAGCTGCTGGAAATGTCAGTCATTCCCTGAAATTCAGCCTCCAGGCTTCACCACAGGAAGCGAAGTTTTTGCTCAGCCCTGCAGCTCCTCATGCATCTTTATCCAGCAATTTCATGTGGAGGTGCAGGACAGTTCGGACCAGACTTACCCCCTGCCTTTGAGACCAAAGAACAAAGGTCAAGCAAATAACCAGATTATTGCAGTGAGTGACACGTAATCAACAGAATAGGTGTAAGGACTATATCCTGACAGACCTGGGTTGCCTCTGCTCCCCACCAACTGCCTTCATTCACTGCCTATTTTGAAAGCTTTACAAGCCCTCTGCAGTCACAGATCAGTTACCTAAACTCTGTTTTCAGAACTTTTCGTGTTATCTTTGGACAGTTAGGTCTGTGAAATTGCCTATTAACAGTTTGCAGAGTGATTTACTTAATCTCAAAAGAGTACATGTGAATGTAATGGCCATGTATAATGGCTTGACAGATCAATAAGGCACATTCCAGTTCTGCAGAGTCTAGACTTTGTAGGGAGGGTTGGCGGGATTTTTATAGCAAAATCATCAAAAAGTTATGCATGAGTTTGTGCAAAAGAGAGGAGCAGAGAAGGGAGGATATATTCAGCCAGAAAGTAGTTTGAAGAGCCTGAAGAAGTTTTGTTATGGATCTAGGGAGCCCATTGTAAATACTTCTGCTCTCTAATTTCAGCGGAACTATATTTCTGTGAAGCTGAAAGGCTTTGCAGATCCAGGTTGGGTTGGTATATGAAACTGGCCACACATGTGCGTAAGCTTGTGTTGCAAGCACATCGGCATGCAGTCACACTGTGGGGAGCTTGTTGCACACACTTGGAATATCATTGGAACCCACAGAAGTCCCCAGGGCAAATGTGCTTTGCAGTTGTGCATTTTTGATGGCAGCATGCAGAGGTACCTGAGGATCCAGAGATGCCCAATGGATACCTGCACCACCAGTGTGTGCTTCAGCAGAGAAGAGAGACCATAATAGATTTCTAGCCACATCTTTTGTCAGTCCTCTGCCTATTCCAGCAGTGTGACTGCTCTCAAAGATCGTACCCGTTTCTGTAAATAAACTCTGATAAGGCTCTAGCGCCCAGCTGGCGTAATGGAAGACCGTGCAGCGGTGCTAATTTACAGCAGCTGAGAATTTGCCTCAGTGTCTCCCAGCCCAAAACAAGACTCTATAAAAAGATGGTTTCTCAAGTTCAGCTGTGGTGCAGAAAGCCCTGTTCCTATAAGAGGGTACTAACCAGGTGGCTCACAGCAGTGGTGCTCCTGATAACACAGCTAGGAGATAGCAGTAATGCTATGCTGCAGCTTTCTACCCTGCTTGTCTCCTACAGTCCAGGTACAGTTGACCCTGGCACGCTGGTAGTAATTCTGGCAACAGTTTGGCCCATATGGATTTCCTCTGGCCAACACTAGAAAAATTAATCTCAGAAATCCTTTGCATGCAGCAGTTTACCAGAATGTTCAGTGGAAGATGCTGGTTCTATTTTGCAATGTAAACTCCTGCCTGCTCTGCTGCGTGTGGAAGGCTTGTTTTGGTCTGTCTCTGCCTTGACACAAATCACTTATTTGCTCTGCTTTTGCAGAGCCTGTACAACCTCATTCTTTACCCTCCAAGTGACTCAGTATACACTTAGCAGCAGGGATGAAAGAGGTTTCAGGAAATAGCATGCTGAGATGTGAGGCCTCCCAGGCCTCCAATCAACCCCCTGAAGGGGAAAAGCCTAGGGCTAAAGACCAATTTCTAATTATAACAACAGATCTGCAGTCATTCCCAATCATGTCAAAGTCTTCATCAAGGAATTAACTAAGTTATAAAATGGGCACACTGTCTTATTTCTTCTGTCTAACATTAATAGTGTGATGTTTAAAAACATAGCAATATCTAAACAATATGTGAAGAAAATATTAAAGTGGTTTGTAAATGATGGGGAAATAATATTAGAAAGACAGACAAATGCTTTTGTGCTCCACAGGCATGATTTAGTACTGAATTACTCTAGATTTAGGCTACAGTAATGTCTCAGATTGCAGTGGGGATCATTTTTTAGATTAAAACAGTAAAAACCTAACAAAATATGATCTTCGGAATCTGGGCAGCTGTGAAGACTGCAATGCGAAGGAAAAAGATTTTGTGCTTAAGAACAAGGATCACTGAGTATGTTACCAGTAAGCATCAGGAGTTGTTTAATTGGGATCAAGACTGAGGAATTTTTGAGGACACAGAATCGGAAAGTGTACCGCAAGCATTATTTTAATACTCAGAATCAAAACTGATGAGGCCGAGAGGTTGTGAAAGTCATAAAGGCTAGTACCACAGAGGTGAAATGGGACAGGCTGTAACTGCATGAGCACAGATGAAGCCCTTCAGTCTCAATAGCTGTTCTTCCAGAAACCTTCACTAGCACTTTCACATCTGCATATGTTGGTGTGCCAGCTCTCTAGGTATAACTATACAAGCATGATATCGACCCCTCTGTGGCTTGACTCCTTCACTGCCTTCTCCATTATGCACTCTTTTCTCTCTGCCCAAATTTTACACTTACTTCATTTTCTTTTCATTCAGTAAATGGCTGCAAGAAGTGCAAAACAGAGTGGAGTTTTGGGGAAGAATAAGAAAAATACCCTGTGAGAAGGTTATTTTTCTCCATAAAATCTGCTTCTTGCCATTGTAGCTGGACGATGACTGAGAAAATGTCATAAGAATATACCTGCTATTTCAATATATGTTTGTACAATACATAGCACCACAGAACATTTGTTATACTCTACCCAAAGGAAGTGCTGGATGTAATTTGTAAAGTGATATTCACAGAATCATTGAGGCTGGAAAAGACCTCTGACATCATGAAGTCCAGTCTATGACTTAGCACCACATCAGCTAAACCATGCCACCAAGTGCCACGTCCTATCTTTTCTTAAAGACTTCTAGGGATGGTGGCTCCACCACCTCCTTGGGCAGTCCATTCCAGTGCCTAATCACCCTTTTGGTAAGGAAGTGTTTTCTAATATCTGACCTAAACCTCCCCTGGTGCAGTTTCACACCATGCTCTCCTATCCTATCAGTGGTTGCCTGGGAGAAGAGCCTGACCCTACCTGTCTACGACTTCCTTTTAGGTAGTTGTAGAGAGTAATAAAGTCCCCTCTAAGTCTGCTCTTCTCCAAGCTGAACAATTCCAGCTCCCTCAGCCTTTCTTCATACGACTTTCCCTCCAGTCCCCTCACCAGTCTCATCACTCTCCTCTGGACCCACTCCAGCACCTCAATATCCTTTCTGAAGTGAGAGGCCCAGAACTGGCCACAGTACTCAAAGTGTGGCCTCACCAGTGCTGAGTACAGGGGCAGAATTACATCCCTAGTCCTACTGGCCACACTATTCCTGATACAGGCCAGGATGCCATTGACCTTCTTGGCCACCTGGGCACACTGCTGGCTCATGTCCAGCTGGCTGTCATCCAGCACTCTCAGGTCCCTCTCAGCTGAGCAGCTCTCCAGCCACTCGTCTCCCAGTCTGTATCGCTGCATGGGGTTATTGTGGCCAAAGTGTAGGACCCCGCGCTTGGTCTTGGTCCTGTTGAATCTCATACCATTTGCCTCAGCCCATGTTAAAGAGATTCTGAAAGGCAGAGAATTCAGGTTGAGGAAAATGTCTCACATTTGAGGAAAAAAATAAGGTAACAGGATTTAATGGGNAGGTTATTTTTCTCCATAAAATCTGCTTCTTGCCATTGTAGCTGGACGATGACTGAGAAAATGTCATAAGAATATACCTGCTATTTCAATATATGTTTGTACAATACATAGCACCACAGAACATTTGTTATACTCTACCCAAAGGAAGTGCTGGATGTAATTTGTAAAGTGATATTCACAGAATCATTGAGGCTGGAAAAGACCTCTGACATCATGAAGTCCAGTCTATGACTTAGCACCACATCAGCTAAACCATGCCACCAAGTGCCACGTCCTATCTTTTCTTAAAGACTTCTAGGGATGGTGGCTCCACCACCTCCTTGGGCAGTCCATTCCAGTGCCTAATCACCCTTTTGGTAAGGAAGTGTTTTCTAATATCTGACCTAAACCTCCCCTGGTGCAGTTTCACACCATGCTCTCCTATCCTATCAGTGGTTGCCTGGGAGAAGAGCCTGACCCTACCTGTCTACGACTTCCTTTTAGGTAGTTGTAGAGAGTAATAAAGTCCCCTCTAAGTCTGCTCTTCTCCAAGCTGAACAATTCCAGCTCCCTCAGCCTTTCTTCATACGACTTTCCCTCCAGTCCCCTCACCAGTCTCATCACTCTCCTCTGGACCCACTCCAGCACCTCAATATCCTTTCTGAAGTGAGAGGCCCAGAACTGGCCACAGTACTCAAAGTGTGGCCTCACCAGTGCTGAGTACAGGGGCAGAATTACATCCCTAGTCCTACTGGCCACACTATTCCTGATACAGGCCAGGATGCCATTGACCTTCTTGGCCACCTGGGCACACTGCTGGCTCATGTCCAGCTGGCTGTCATCCAGCACTCTCAGGTCCCTCTCAGCTGAGCAGCTCTCCAGTCACTCGTCTCCCAGTCTGTATCGCTGCATGGGGTTATTGTGGCCAAAGTGTAGGACCCCGCGCTTGGTCTTGGTCCTGTTGAATCTCATACCATTTGCCTCAGCCCATGTTAAAGAGATTCTGAAAGGCAGAGAATTCAGGTTGAGGAAAATGTCTCACATTTGAGGAAAAAAATAAGGTAACAGGATTTAATGGGAAAAAATTACTCTAACTGAAGTAGCAACAGTAAACTGAAAAGGAGAGAGCACTTTGCATTACGTAGATCAAATCTTTTTGCAGTTACTCTCTTCTACCAACTGTCCATTAATGGGATTAGTCACCTCTGCTCAGATACTCATTTAATATGATCTTCCCTCTCAGGAATGTTTTACCATGCAAAGTACTTCACAGAGCTCTGCAACAGGCAACATCTGAGTTTGCAGTGAAACTTTCTTTTTCCATGGTGCAGAATGTCTGAAAAATCTATAACACCAAATTTTTTCAGTCTGTTAAGTGGGAGCAAACCATAACAACACATTGTCTCATTGTAACAACAGGATACTGGACATAACTCTACCTGCATGCCTGAGCGACTGTGAGGGGGCTATGCTTAGATACTGGACAGTCTTTCGCCCCGCAAAATGCTGGAGTCAGAATTTGTGCTGTCCTCTGCCATCATCTGCTTTCCCTCTGTCTGGCACAGGGCACAAGCATGGGAGTAACTCTTCCTTCTGCTTCCTTTTCTCTATTGCCAAAAGAAATACTTAATGGGTACCTGTAATATCAAAGTCTTAGATATGCTTTTGACTTGATATAGGGGCTGATTCTTACACATGTGCACAACTTCCAAAATGTCTTTAAGACATTTCTTATCTAGTCAAGAGGTTGCAATGGAGTTATATGGGGGGCAAAGGGGTCTGCTACGACAGCTTAATCAAACTGAAAACTGTCCCTAGCTATCCTTCCTTCCCAGGAGGCTCACAGGGATTATGGGATGGATTCAATATTTTGTCAATTAATTGCTCCCTGGAGGGCACTTAGGCAAGAGGCTTCTTTGTGCGTATATGCACTGCAAAATATGCAGTATCAGGCTTCCTTTGCCTGCAGAGATGGATGGGTGGCATGTGTGATGGATCACACCACGAGTGAGTCACATTGGCACATGTCTTCCTGTCCCCAGTGGATGACCCACCCAGTTGGTAACACTGCACATCCCTGCAATCTTTATTTCAGAGGAAATTTTTTTAAACAATAAATAATTTTTTTAAAAAGTATACACCTATGAAAACAATACAGAACCAGATTTGTCTTTCAGGTTTGCATTGTCTGCAATTTAAGGTCAGAAGTGAGTATCAGAGAGTTTGGTCTGACACCTTGCATATAAATATATTTTTATATATATATA
>VWZE01023588.1:92911-158603 GCA_013396675.1 Eubucco bourcierii | reverse complement strand
TTTCCCCTGAGCAGTTTCCTACATTTCATGCCTCTCTCTTACTACTTCTTTCACGTTCTCTCCCTTTTTTCCCACTTGCTATACACTGGAGAGAATATGTCTACATATTGCTTTCACTGCACCTCTGATCCAGTATTTGAGATCATTAGCACCTTTGGGGACTTAAAATGTGAGCTTGTTCAGACACAGAGAGTCAGGATTAAAAATAATACACTGCTTGGAGAATGACAAAGGATATAAATCACATCAGTGAATGATTGATTACTAATATTAAATTATTTTTGTATTTACTTTGCATATTGTTTACTATTTTGTAACAGTTCAGTGTTGAATAATTTTACACTGCAGCTCAATACTTTCATTTTTTGCAGCTGAATGTTGACTTTGCAAAATAGTTTAGTCAAGTCCAAAATGCCAATCTCTCATTTTCAGTTGTATCCCCTGCTAATGCTCAGTTAGGCATGGGCTGGAATGAACTTGCTACCCTTGTCGAAGGAGACAAACCCCACTCACCAAAATAAGGCTGTCAGTGGCACACCTGTGCAATGAGTTGGTGCTCAGACTTTCCTCTTAGGGCTATTAGGGTCCTGTGCAATTGATGGGGATCCCCATGGTGATCCACTGGGGCAGAACCTGGCCAAGAGAAGGACAGACAGGGGCACTCCAGCCCCAAGCACTGGGCACTTACTGGGGCCTGTGGCCAAGCAGGGCGAGGGTGTGGGGAACTGGAGCCTGGCTCTGCTGAGGCATCACTGGAGCAAGGGTTGACAGCCCTGGGCACTGACATGGGTTCTGGGTCTGTGGTCAGGGTGGGGACCTCACAGCTGGAACACAATTTTATTTTTTATAACAACAGCTGATGACTGTAATTAATGTTGTGATAGCTCTCCCAGGAGGAGCATTGCTTCCCCACAGGCAGGATCAGCAGCTGATGAATCACCCCTGAGATCTGCGCTGCAACATCGGTGCTGCCAGTAGTGCCACTTTTGGGCTGTGCCAGGGCTCACCCACAGCTCCCCTGCCTGGCCTGCCCAGCCTGTGCTGCTCTAACGGCAAGCCTGCTTTGCTCTTCTTTCTACAGGTGCATGAGTTTTATTCTTCTGCCCTGTAACAGACCGCAGCAGAACGGGGCAGGCCCAAGAGCAGAGTCCCTGTCATGAAGCTGCCCTGCCCTGTCCAGTTTCATCTGCTGAAAGCAGCCCCATCTGAGGGGTATGCCTGGCCCATGGCTTCCACATGTCCATGAGGCCTCTGTGCATTTCAAGGAGAAGCAAGTAGAGGTGCATTAGTCCACAGTTAGGGGAACATCACAGATGCCTCCTTGGCAACAGCCAAGTAAGTTTATCGGTTTCCACTGGAGTGAGTTAAAAATGTTTCTCTAGATCCCTGGTAGAAAAGGGTGCTTATTTTCAGCTTGGATGACCAAGCCCCAGTGGTCAAGATGCCTTAGCCAAGCTTTCTGAGACTTCAGGGAATTTCAGGCTTGAGAGATTTGCTTGTAGACATCTCTGGTGCTCCACATTTTCAGTCATTTCTGTTCAGTCACTCCTGTGAGGAAAGGTCAGAGCAGCTCTGTGCTATTTCAGGAATAAATCAACCATTACCATAACATCTGATGGGCAAGCCTTGAGGCCACAGGTTTTGTTATGAAATCAGAAATGAGATAGAAAAAATTTAGATTAAATTTAAAAAAAAAAAACAAAAAAAAAAACCATGGGTAACACTCAAATTTCCATAGCAGTAAGTGGTTCATTTCTTACTTAAAAAGTGGTATTTCTGAGACTGACAGGGATTAATCTGTTTCAACATAATTTTGTTTAATTAGGCTTTGAATTAATTAATGTAATCAGTCACTACATTGGGGTAACTCAAACTGATTTTATGGAGTCTTTTGTTGCGCTGGTTCAAGTTTCACATCTTGATTTAAATGTGGCTAGAGGGGCTTATTAACACGAGTGATTAATGCTGCATAAAACTGATTCAAACCTAATTTTAACTCCAAACCCATATTTATGTTTGCTTTCATCATGAATGACCATAATGATGTCAAAAGCAGTTTGACTTTTGGTTGAATAGCAGCGATGGCCCTGGTAACTTGCAGCCTTTGCCATCAGGCATGGCAAAATCCAACTTGGCTCATGCAGCTCAAGAGCCTTGAGACAGATCTGGTTTACTGTGAGGGACAAGGCAAAGTCTGTAGATGGAGACAGAAAAAATCCATTAAATCCTCTTTACTGACTGAGATATCAATGTGCAGTTGACACCACTGCTTAAGCATTTGCCTACTGCTCATGTCTCTTTTTCTACAATGCTAAACATTGGAAAGGCCCAGCCTCAAAAATCCCTATTCTTAATTTTCCTTATAAATAAAGTTAAAAGAATTTCAAATATTGGCAGTCTGCTGAGCTGTCATGTGTATGTAAGTGTATACAAAATGCTTGCAAGTAAGTGTGCAATCATTAGACAGAATGGGACAGATCCTAGCACAGGAAGCCACAATGAGCAGTACCTGAGTCATCAAAGGGTGCCAGCCAATGGACCTATTACAGAAATCACAGAATATTAGAGGTTGGAAGGGACCTCCAGAGATCATTGAGTCCAATTCCCCTGCCAAAGCAGGATCACCTAGGGTAAGTTCGCACAGGAATGCATCCAGGCAGGTGCTGAAAGTCTCCAGAGAAAGAAACTCCACAACTTCTCTGGGCAGCCTGTTCCAGTGCTCCATCATCCTCACTGTGAGTGACTATGCAAGGTGACTAATGCTCTGCACTCATCTCTAAGATGACTTTATATTTTTCTGTGAGTAATAGTATCATCATAGAATCCTAGAATATCAGGGGCTGGAAGAGATCTCAAAAGATCACCTAGTCAAACCCCACCCCGCCAGAGTAGGATCACACAAGAACACGTCCAGGTGAATTTTGAATATCTCCAGAGTGGGAGACTCCACAACTCCCCTGGACAGCCTGTTCCAGTGTCCTGTCACCCTCACAGTGGAAAAATTCCTCTTCATGTTTACATGAAACTTCCTGTGCCTCAACTTTCACTCATTGTCCCTTGTCCTGTCATCAGGCATCACTGAGCAGAACCTGTCTCTGTCCTTCTGGCACTTGCCCTTTACATATTTATAAACATTGATGAGGTCACCCCTCAGTCTCCTCTTCTCCAAGCTAAAGAGACCCAGCTCCCCCAGTTTCTCCTTTTAAGAGAGATGTTCCATTCCCTTAATCATCTTTGTGGCTCTGTGCTGGACTCTCTCGAGCAGTTCCATGTCCCTCTTGAACCGGGGGGCCCATCAAAACATAGTAAGAATCTAATTTGAATTGTATGGTCCTGAATGTTGTTAAATAAAGCAGATGTGAAGTTTTCAAACAAGATATCATTGAGGTTTGGCTTTAAAAAAGGAGGAATACATTTTACATAGCAAATGATATCTACTTTTTTCAAAGGCTTAGCTCGACATTTCCAAGAAAAACAGTTCTTTTCTGATGAAAGGCTGCACAAAAAGAAATGTCATGTGGAAAGGAGGAGTTTGGATTTCTTTAGGGTTTATTTTCATAAAAAAGAGGAAGTCAGGATAGTGATAGGAAACAAAAAACTCAGACTTGAAATGTAACAAAGATGTAGCATGTCTTCATAATGTCTGGTATAAATTTACCACAAAATCTGTATTAATTTATGCCCCTGAAATCAGCTCCTGCAGCAAATAAGATTCTTCTCCTTTTCCAATAAATTATTTCGATGTCTGCAACTTTCTGGTCTAGTAAATGAGTGTTTTTATTGTTTTATTCTTCCTTTTATGCTAGTTCAAGACAATAGAATTTTCCACCACATAATTTGAGGACAAAGTAGCATGAAAAGTGTCAGACTCCTGTGTTGGTAGAGCCTATGTCCACATGCCTGACACTAATTATACACAAGAAAGCACATGAGATGTTCCCAACCTCGCAAGTCAGTAGGCTCATTTCGGCAGTCCACCACAACATGCTGAGGTCTATATATCTGCCTCTAGCTGTGGGACACTCACCTAGAGGCTGTCACCCTGCTTGTGACTTGGATGAGAATGTGCATGCATGTGTGCGTTGTACCAGCAACCCATGAGTGTGAGGTGTGTGCTCAGCTGCATCATTCAAGTCAATGCCAAAAACAAACCATGCATTTACTTGTATTGAGGAGAAGCAGGAAGAGCAGAAAGGATCAGCCTACTGAGCACTTAACGAGCAATTGATGAGTGCCATGTGCTGTCTGCATTTCTCTTTGGATCAATTAAAAGTAGAGTTTGATGAATATCACTTGCCAAATACATTATTTAGCAAATGTTGGTCGTCTTTACTCAGTATGCTATTTGACTAATCATTTCTGCAGCAGCCTACCAGCTCTAGCACCATTCAAATACTATTCATTGAATAATTTATGAGATGAACAAAGTGCACTGAATAATTTATTCAAAGAAAAATTGCTTCCAGTATTTGGTTAGCTCTAATTAGATCCCGTTTTTAGCTAGTTTATACACATACATGCACATGCTCAGGCATTTGTATACATGGGCACATGAGCACATACACTGCAAGCCAGATTTGGGATGCACAGCAGATTGACACCACTTTACACCTGGAAAAGAGGAGGCTCAGGGGTGACCTCATTGCTGCCTACAACTACCTGAAAGGAGGTTGTAGCCAGGTTGGGCTTGGTCTTTTCTCCCAGGCAACCAGCAACAGAACAAGGGGACATAGTCTCAAGTTGTGCCAGGGGAGGTCTAGGCTGGATATTAGGAGGAAGTTCTTCACAAAGAGAGTGATTGCCATTGGAATGGACTGCCCAGGGAGGTGGTGGAGTCACTGCTCCTGGAGGTGTTCAAGAAAAGACTGGATGAGGCACTTAATGCCATGGTCTAGTTGATTGGATAGGGCTGGGTGATAGGTTGGACTGGATGATCTTGGAGGTCTCTTCCAACCTAGTTGATTCTATGATTCTATTTACTTCAGTGATTTTGAGGCACACTGACACATACAGGACCAGAACAAAGCCTCATAAACAGTATGAAAGAGTGTTAGAAATTTTGAATTTGAAACTTGAGTTTTCCCTGTAAAATGCAGGGTGATATGCAGTAGGTCAGGAAAAGAGGAACTGATAATTTGTCTAGCAAATTATTTTCATAGAATAAGGTTGGACCTCAAAGACCATCTAGTTCCAAACCACTGCCATAGGCAGGGACACCTCCCACTAGTACAGGTCACTCAAGGCCTTGTCCAACCTGGCCTTGAACACCTCCAGGGAGGGAGCAGCCACAGCCTCCCTGGGCAACCTATTTAAGAAATAAAAAAATAAATAAAAAAAGCAAATCTGCCTCAAGTGGATCACAAATCCCTCATCTTTGACAGTATGTATGTAAACAAGGAGGATATTAAACGTGGTTGTTTGCAAGCATGGACTTCCCTATTTCACACTCGAGTGTGGACAAGAAAGAAGATCGTAAGGGAGGGATGCCAGCTATTTTGTAGCAACAGAATAAAGACTACTGCAGCATGATATCTACAGCTGAAGCAGTACACAGTTTCTAACTATTAAGAGGCTCAAATCATGTTCATATGCTGCAGAATGGCTTTTCTCCACAACCCTTCTAGAGTACTTCCGGTTATTCCCTTTCAACTGCAGTTATTCTTGTCTTTAGGACAAGTTACTCATGAGTTCCTAGGGCAAGGAGAAGCTTCACTGATCACAGTGAGCTGCTGCACAAAGACATACTGGCATCTTCTATTGGTTACCTGATTTTTCACAGCTAATTTGGGGGCAGGTATTTCAGGTAAAGTGTCAGCTTTAATTCACAGCCCCTTCAAAGCCACTTTCATATGGAGCCACGTAACCTTTCAGAGTCTGGTACCTCCAGGTCAGGGTTGGGGGCAGCAGAAAGATTTTACTGACAGTGCAGCTGTTTGCACCGTACCTAACCACGTGGATAAACAAAGGACCTATAATTTAGTCAAGATAACCTTTGCGATAACCTTAGAAATGCTGACATAAACCATATGCGCTGCCCAATCCCAGAGAGGCAAAGACAAACCTTACAAAAACGACCAAACTTTACAAAATTTACATGCTGGTGTAACTGAAAGCACTTGCAATACAGAAGAATCACATATTCAGCCCTAGATTTTAAACTCCCTGCAGAACAAGGAATAGAAGGTCATCTGAAAAATATAAGAGATATGTACCAAATGAGAAAAGTAGTCAAAGCAGACTAGAAATCTCTCCGTACCTCAAAACAAAAACCTTTCCTTGACTATTTGTTGTCTGTATCTTTTCTTTAGATAGCTAGACAAAATAAATGGGACAGATACGCAAGCAAATCAAAATGCAATGACAAAGCAGAACCCTCTAATTGGTCATCCTGAAGGACAACAGTGCATCTTCTGTGCTTAATTTGCTCCCAATTGTATTTTTCCCCAATTCTATTTTTGTAGAACTCCCACAGCTAACGGTAGAGAAAAAGAGTAACTGAGATAATTGGGAAAGTCCTGAATAACCTAATTCCATTGTCTCTATTGGTATGGCTAGATACCTAAAGGATGTCTCCAGGACAATGTCAACAAGCATAAAAGGCACCAGAGTGAGGTCACTCTTTAAACGTTCGTTGGCATTTTCAGTTACTAAAAGTGATTTGGGAAGTATTTCCTTTTGTCTGATAGATTTCTCTTTTTGCTCTTTATATATGATATGCTACTATGAATGTAGTTCATCAACTCTTTAATCATCTTGTCTGTTCATGATGCATAAATAGCACATTGTTTCTTATATAGGACTTAAGGATCCATGTTTCAGAAAGTGCTAGTGTTCAGGGGCAGAGCTCATAAGCTGGAAGATGACATACAAATTAAGCATCTTGCTTAGGAGCTGGTACATTGTAGACATGGTGCCCAGGGACATGATTTAGTGGTGAACTAGCAGGGCTGGGTTAATGGTGATCTTAAAGGTCTCTTCCAACAAAAATGGTTCTATGATTCTACATGAAGCTTCTGTTCCCCCTCCAGCACAGGTAAATTTGCCACACAGGTATATAAACACAGTAAGAGCATGCAAGTGAGTGCTAGGGCAGCTGGGGGATACGAAATGGAACATCTCACATCAGAGAGCATGCACAGTGGTGTGGGCAGCCGCAAGAATGGGGAAGTGGGTTCTGTCATCCTATAGCTGTGAACTGCTGTGTATCCAGAACTGCTTCGTTCCAGTGCCTCCTGGGAAAATGAACAAGGTTTCATTTAGCTGGGTGCTTTCAGGAAGAACACATGGACACAGCTGTGAAGTGCCTGGATCTACTGTGATGGGAGGACTTAGCAGTAAAAGCAATCTGAGATTAAAAATGTTCAGTGCAGATTGTACTGAAAACATGGTCCTAGCTGTCTGATGGTAGTTCTTAGCTCTGAAAACTAGCACCAATAAATTAATGTAACTAGGATTAATTTCAGATCCCCACCTGAAAAGCAAATACCACAGTCACAGGCTGCTATCATCCTCAGAATCTGCAGGAGTTACCCATAACAAACATGTTCAGAAAACGTACAAGCAGGAAGGATTTTTTTCTCCCAGTGTTTACTGCACCTTCTGGCCAATGCCTTTTGACAACATCAAGCAGTTAGATGATGTGTCAGCTCCAGGGGAAGATACACACCCTTGTAACAGATTTCTGTCCTTGCCAGGATTCAGCATGGTGCCTAGACCCCTCCTCTGGTAAGTGGTTTTAATACTACATATGTGCATGTATTTTAGTATGTAATTATGTGGAGTGCCAAGTCAGATCAGAGTCTGACATTTGATGATTTTGCCATAAAGCAAGAGCTCTAAAAAATTCAGGCTTGGATAAATAATCACTGCCCTTATTTGAAAGGAATTTATTTACAAGACCATCAAAATGAGAGTGACAGCAGTGGCAACAAGCAAATTACCACTGCCTAATTGGGCCCAAAGAGAGTTTAGGGCCTGAAACGTCCCTTCACATAGGCTGACAGAAAAATTAAAACTATGCTAGACATATGCATGTTAACTTTACCAGTCATTAAATTTCTTAAATTTCTGCTAGTCCCTGAAGTGCAGAAAGTGCACATTCCCTGATTTCTGTTCCTGTGTTCAGAAGTGCCTAAGATTCGCAGTTGAAGGTCTCTATTCATCACTAGACTTGAAAACAAACTTGTCAGGCACTCTTTGTTGAGCTCGCTCAGTTCTTTTTCTCCCCCTCATCCAGGAACACAGATCCAGGCCATTAATTCTGTTGCTCTATATCTCCTAGGCAATCCTGCTCAATGCTGACCAACTTCTTGTAAAAAGAGCTGCAAAAATGCTAAGTACTGACTGCTGCACTTACAAATAATACACCTTGTTCCTTCAGACCGAGGGCCCAAAATTTCACAGTAGAGCTTGCACATCCTTGTAGCACTGTCCTTCAAAAGTGTCCAACACAACCACAGCCCTTTTTTAACAATGCTATTCATTATAAAACAAATTTTAAAATCCTAAACAAAACTATCTTCTGTTGGCAGGCAGGGAGACATTCACTAGAAAATTATTTGATACGGACTATTGACCAAATAGAAACTTTCACAACTCTGAGGTCGTAAGCTATAGCATTCTAGATTGCTGGGACTGAATAGCTGCTTGGGAATACATTTTCTTAACTTAAAGATTGATGATTCTGCATGTGTTGAAGGATTTGGGCCTAATTTCAGGTTTTTGTTTGTTTGTTTAAGGCATAAATTGAGATAATTCCCCAAATAACTTCAATGTGTGAAGGTATCACAGTATCCCAGTATCACAGTATCACCAAGGTTGGAAGAGACCTCAAAGATCAAGTCCAAGCCATTACCACAGACCTCAAGACTAGACCATGGCACCAAGTGCCACATCCAAACCCACCTTGAACACCTCCAGGGACGGTGACCCATTCCAGTAATGAATGACTCTCTCAATGAGTCTGGACTGGAGCTGGAGCTGGATAAGCACATGAGCACACTGTGAGCCTGGGAGCTAGCATGGAGAAGCATTAGGTTGACTGCAAAAGCTCATCTAGATCATCACCAGGTAGGGTGTCAGAGGGGTTGGGACCGTCCATCTGACAAGGCATAGCCTCACTGAGCTGCCAAATTGCCCAAGAAAACTCCTATGAATGTCCCCCATCCTCTTTTTCCATTCTCAAAGACAGACATCTAATTTTCACAATAAAAGGTATGCATGGAAAATGTGGAGAAGGAAAAATATAGCCCCAGCCTCTACACAGGATAAGAACATGAGTCCAAAGAGCATGAGATGATAGAAGCAGCTCAAATTATCCTACAGGATTTGAAACAAAGAAAGGGCATGCCAGGATCCAACGTTTAAAAAATTCCCTGTGACTGATTTATGTGGAAAAAAAGGTTCAATCACAGCAGAAAATTGAGTTAGCAACAGAGAAGCTGTTGCTTTCAAAGATGTAGAATATGGCAAGATCAGATTTGTCATCAGAAGTCAAATTGGTGACATTTAACTTGCTTGCCAGCAAAAATTAATATTAAGCATCGTTCCAAAAAGAAGCTTTAGAGGAGTATATAATCCTCTTTCTGTGGAGTTTCATTTCAGAAAGAGGAAATTCTGCACATGATTTATCTTTTTTCTGTGAATAAATTTGTTAAGCTTGAGAGAGAGTCCATTATTATATGCTCCCACAGTCAGATAGCATGATATGCATCTGTGAGATCTGTTACTATGCAATAGAGATATAGCAGAGTTGCAACGAGTCTTCTGGAAAGGGTTGCAGATCCAGCAAGGGTGGTAAATGTTCACCTTTTGTTAACTTGGCTTTGGTTATTGACTACTCTGGCAGTTAAAAAAAGAAGAAAGGAGACAGAAGAAATATGTAATAGACAGCTCATGAATTCAAAGCTGAATTCAACACCAAAAGCCTATTGATGCCGATGAATTCAGAGTGCATCTCAAACATAATAAATATCCTGAACCCACAAAATCAGGCTTTAGGGGTGAGCAGACTGCAGCGCTGACAGGGAAGCAAGGTAATACATGTACTTAGCCACTGGAACTTAGGAGCTGGAGTAACTGTTGTGATATTTTGGTTGTTACTCACAGACAGTTTTGAAAGGTACAGGGGTTCCTGGACCTGTTCAAACAGAAATCCATGACCTGAACCTGACCTACCCTCACATTTTCCCCAGCCTGCATAGAAAGCAAGCTGCTGCAGTGCAAATCGTTAAAGATTATTGTTTTCTCTAGGGAAGGTCTTCAAGCATGCTCTGCTGTGCACACTGAAATACACTGTGGCTTTACCATTGATCACCAGAGGGCAAAAAGGAGAATTTAGTCTCTCTGGAAATAAATGCTCTCAAACAAATCTTGTTTTTAACTGTTCTTCCATCTGATTTACTGAAATAATTCTGTTTTTCTCTGCAAAATGCTTTTATTTGATAAAACTTTGTCCTCTTGTAGCTACCTTTCTGTTTGCTGATCTTGATTTTATTGCTCTGCTGGCTGGCAACAAGGTCTGCATATTCCCTTTCTGTATAGTCAAACAGTCAAACATATACTTTACTTCCAGATATTAAGGCAAAACACTGCACAAGCTAGACAAGGGCACCAGAACAGCAAGGACACACCAAGCACACCCCATGCCAAGCTGGAGGGCTATATCAGGTATCTATTGGATTTAACAATGTTACATCATCAAAAAAGCATTACAGGTAAAGGAGGCATCTCCCAGCTGAAATAAGCATAGAGAGTAAAGTCTGATCTATAGATTACAAAAATGGTTTTACAATCCAGTTTGCACCTTGCAAAGCAGAGAAGCCCTGGCCAGGCTATAGGAATAACCATTCCCATGTCCTGGCCATGATTTGGCTGGCTGCAGGAGCATCAGAAGATATGAAAGATGCAAACAATCATTGCAGATGATGTCTCCAGTCTTACAGCCACAGTGACCAGTGGGACTTACTGAGCTGGCAGTTTCATCCACATTGCCATATTTAATAAGTACAGTCTAACGTTAATCACATTGCTCTGTTTCAGTCAGTCAGGGTGCTGCATGTTGACCTCACATAGTTAACTTTCTTGTGCATCTGTAGGAAAGGCAACACATGCTTGACACCAATAGTGCAATCCTCGGCTACAATAAAACATCAGGAACCACTCAAACATTTGTAAAGTTTCCTTTTTATGCACATCTGTTTGTTGACCTTTGCAAGAGAGACTCTTTCGTGGCCAGTTTTCAGTGATAAGAAGCCACTGTCACAAAAAAACACTGTCACAGCTGGCATGATAACAAAGGCAGAGATGGGAAATTGAATTGCTGCTGAAAGGGGTTTGTCCTAGTCTGCATGGGGCAATGTGGGGAAGTTTGCTCTGCTGTCACCCTTGTTTTATCTGTTCAGCAAGTAAATAAAGAACTTCAATCTTCACAACTGCAAGCTCAGCAGCTTTCTCCACCACATCATTCACTGGAAGACAAAAATGATTGTGAAGAGTCCCAGATCTCTGGCCCAAACTGTTATTTGATTTATTTATTGGCAAAGGGTTCTAAAACATGGGGGGTGCTTTTCTGCAAATAGGAGGAGACACAATTCCTTAGCTTTGAAGGGCTGACAGCAAAATTGTACCATACATAAAGAACATTAATATAGAACCAGAGAGACAGAACAACTTGCATTAGAGTAAGCAGTTGCTTTTATGAGTTGTTATATTGTTATATGAGACGCATGTGTACATTTATGTACTCTTTATGCATGGACTTTGGTATCGAAGATGTCCTATGTGTAAACAACAAAACAAAATGGAGGTTCAGAGTTTTATTCAATGGGAATTAAGAAAACTCCAGCATGTTCTGGTCAAGTATCAGATCTAATTACGACTCTAAATTACTACAGTGCTCAAAACTGTAGAAAAAGATGCAATATAATCACTGCAAAAAGTAATCAGAGTGCAAGGGACAGAACAGGCACCACTCTAAAAAGCAATGGAGTCTTCCATTGCCCCATTAACAGTGTCTGCACATGAAAGAGCAGATCTCTGCTCAGTAAGCAGACTAGCATGTGGGTGGGAGGTGCACAGAGTACCAGTTAACTGCAGGCACCAATTACTGAGTCACTTCTGACGAAGTCTCTTTTTGCAATGGTGAGTTTGCCATAACTGGTTCACCTGCATGACCTCAACCAGTTTCTCTAGTTTACAACTCATTCCATTGACTGCCATCTTTTTAGCTCCTGTTGCAACCCTGTGAGAGTGAAGGGTGCCCTCCTGCCTCTTGCCCTTGAAGGAGAAGCTATGACAGAGGTGAACATTTCCTAATATCAGAGCATATGGCAAGGGTTTCTTCTGGCCTTTACTTTGTGGTGTTGTACTTTCAAGAAGCAAACTGAGACTTGTGTGCACTTTTTGAATCAAAATAAAAGCAAAAATATTATACAGAGATGCAAAAATTAAATGAATACTTTGTTTCTCATCTAAGTGGACTGGTGGTGTGTTAAGAGGTGTTTAAGAGTATTTCTAGAGGGTCATGACACTGGCTGAAATCCCTGAGACGGCCATCTGAGATACAGGCTATTATTTAAGAGTTTGAACCATGTAATTGTTCTGTTTCTTCCTGAGATAAAAGACAGAAAAAAGCAATGCTATCCAAAAAGAAATAATGAGCATTCAAAGCCTTTTCTACTTGGGCAGAAAAACCAGACAGTTTGTGATTAGATCCTGCACGTTGGTGAGAAGAGATGCTCTGCTGCTCTGTCAGAAGTCTGCCTGCCCTGTGGCAAGAAGCAGGTAGGACACTGCTAGCCATTTGCAGAAGGTGGACCAAGCGACGACTCATGAGCTAATGATTGCAAATCCTAAGGTAAAAATGCATACAAATTTTTCTGATTCTTTTTTGCATTTTTTCTCAAGTGAAAGCCTTAGAAGGGGCTCTGGGGTTTGCCTAAGAGCAAATGCACATTCACGTATGACTTAATACTCAAGCCACGTTTGCTCTTGCTTCCCTGTTGCCCGCCTCCTTTGCCGCAGGCTGAAGTCACACAGCAAGCAGTGACTCCCAGTGCCTGACACCGGCAAGCAACTTGCACTGACTCATCCAGAACCATCTCCAGCTCAAACTACGGGGCAGAAGGGAGGGTGAGAAGCACTCCTCCAGCACCACGCAGCACTTCTGTTTTCAGCGATGCACGCTGCTTCCTCCTCTTTTGAAGTAAACCACTGGTTGCCAGCGAAATCAGAGGGAGGAGTGCCTCAGCCAGGGAACAGCAGCTAGCCCAGGGCCCACCTGGACCCTCTGCTTTCTGGTTGCGCTCCTGAAGCTGCAAAGCTGTCACTCTATGTTTCAACCAAAGGTTAAGTTTACCTGGCTCTCTGGTAGTTTATTTTCACAATGACATTTGATATTTTACTGATACCAGATGACACCCAGTCTGGTCACCACCAGACAGCTGAACCTCTTCCTCACCACCTCCCCTCTTTGCCCTTTCATATTTCTGCCACAAGCAGCAGATCCTGTGTTGCCTGCCAGACCCATAGCCCAGGCTTGACTGGGGCTCAGCCACTATGCTAGCACAGCCACCTGTTTTCCAGATCTTTTAAAGGATTTAACCTTTCCTCTCTGCTCTCATAACAAGATTTTCCTCCAGGCGTTTGTCACCTGTGGTCTGTATTACCACTGCACCCCTTATCCCATCAGCTGTAGTCTTGACTCCTGCAAGTTACCACAGAAAAGTCTTCATCCTGGATTGACGATAGAAATGCTTCACCGCACTTTGGAGTCAGACCACCATATCACCAAAGGCTGGTAATGATGTGGCTGTGTGTTGGTGATCTGGTAATGTTGACCACCATCTTTATTGTGACAAATGGCCAGATTTTCCCGCCAGCTAAGTAGCTTTTCTCATGTCCACCATTTTATTTCCTTTCTTGCCTTTTGTTCAGCTAAGGTGAAATGAAGACAAAGAAGGAATACTCATGACAATGTGGTCCTGGTCCACTGCAGTGCTCCTGACACTGGAGGTCCTCCCTGTTGAATACAGGAAGGCACAAGACAAATTATGTTTCACTGCTCATGGCGCAAATCTCAGTGGTACCCCACTCCTTTATACATGCAAGCATTGATATGGCCTCTCTTTACAGAATATCCCAGTGCGGTTTTGCAATTATTGCATTTTCTTCCCTGCTTCACATTCATCACCTCCTATATAAGATGTACACTCCAGACCTCACTTTACAAGAGCAGCCATACCACAGCACAGCTCTATTTCCCAAACTACACTGTGCCTGTTGCATGCACCCTTGGTCCTGGCATAGTGTTCACAGCAACTATCAATCACTCCTTGCTCATCTTAGCACCATTTCTAGCACGATGGTCGCTAACCCTGCAAGTAAATAACTGCAACGCATAACCAGCATGGAGATGGTTTTCCTCTGCAGGAAAATACAGACTGAGGCATCCAAGGCAGCACTGTTCTCCTGAACTCTCTCTTGCGTTATACCTTGCTGTGTCATATTCACCTTATCCATCATCCATTTCTGTACTTTGCCCTTCCCTCAGCTCCTCCAGCCATCTCCATCTATCCTCCCCATGTAATGGATGTGTAAAAAAAAAAACATTACTGAAGGGTTTGTTTTCTTTTGCAGATAACCTGTCCATAGTCCATCTGAGTCAAATTTAAGCCTGATAGTGAATACTTGGTGAAAACACCTAGGGGAAGAATAGGTCTCCTGAGTGGTGATCAGTAGCCTACCATCAGTCCTCATACATTTCTGTGAGCTTCAGTGAAGGTTAAAAACTTGTTGCAAATACAGTTTTCTATAGTTTGGGGTTTTTTTTACAGTACAATTTATTTGCATTTAAAAAAAAAAAAAATCCCTGGAGAAAACAACCTTCTATTTGGCACAAAATACCATTTTGGACAACAACCAGATCTGCATGTGTTTGTGCGTTTGATTTCTCTTGCACAATGTCTTGTGCTGCCTTCCTCCCATCTCTAGACAATGAACAATGAAACACAAGCTAATATTCGTATTCTATTTTTGTTGTAAAAACTTCTGAAAGAAGGGAAGCCTTAAAAGCATTTCAGAATGTCTTTTATAGTTCCTCTAACTCTAACTAAAACATGTGTTTTTGATATAAATCACAGAGATAAAACTATTTACACATCTTGTACAACGTCCCTTTGTTCCTTCTACCAAAAAGTCATATAGGATCCAATAGGAAGTAACTCTTATATCCAGCTTCAAAGGCTTCATTCTCATTTATAGTGAGAACAGAAAAACATCAGAGTAGATGAGACAAAGAAAAACACAAGAGAAGTGAAGGAAATTGGAGGCTACAAACCTGGGGCATTTGGGAGTTCTCCTTCTATGCGACACACACAGTTTGGTGCGGCTATGAAAACATATTATCATGGGGTGCCAACAGAAGTGCATGTTACAGTCAGACTAGATTTACCAGCTAGGTCATTGGAAGCCAGGATGCAAATACCAGGTTGTGCTGCATAGACTTTGACATGTGTCTGGTAGAACCTGGCTTGTTTTACACCTCTGTGACGGGAGAAAGAGTTGGTCTCAGATACTGCAGAGAAGCAGCAGACATCATTAAATGGTCTCTCAGGTCAACTTGTTGTACTGTTCTGCCCAGGGATACTGTGCCTTCCATCTCAGTGACAAGGAGGCGTGTTTTGAGAAAGGTGGCTTTGATCGTGCAAATGTCCTCTGGCTGCTCCTCTCACTGCAGAGGTAAAATCTAACTGCAGCCAGATACAGTCATGACGAGAAAGAAGAGCACCAGGTCTGCACAGCCTGGAGGAGCTGCCCAGCTCGCTGCTCTAACAGGAACTTTCAGTGTGAATGTTCCATGAAGCTAAACCACAACACTGCCTGGAAATATATGACCATAAGCTGAACCTGGGAGAGCTGTCAGTCGCAAAAAAGGCAAGAGGAGGTGGGGCTGTTTGACTTGGCTCTAGGATACTAGTAAACCAGAGGAAATGTCAGTAAACATAAAAACCTCACTCAAATCATAGTATCTGACATTGCAGCTTCCTCTTCCATCACAGATCCCAAAGACTCTGTGAGTTATAGGAAGAAGAATGTTTAATGCAACAGGGGCAGGTAGACACCTTTGAAATGCCAGCACAGGAAGTCTGGGCACAGAAATACCTAGGACATGAGTGGAGAGTCCACAAGTAAACCCTAGAAACACTGAGCTCACCTTTAATTTCAACAACCAGCATCAGGAAAGCTTGATTCATACAAAAAGGCAGAATACAGAATTAGGTCCAGCACAAAAGGCAGCTGTTCTCAGTGCATCAGGTGTTAGATCAGGTTCACACAGGATCTGCTTGGAGGACAATGATCAGGAAAATTATTATTGCTTCCTCTGAGGCTATAAGAGCTTTACCTTCTGCAAGCCTGCCATGCCATGGAGCAGTATTTTGATGCTACCAGTTGATGAAATTGTACATCAGAAGAGCAATGATCAGCTGAATCACACTCTTAGGTTTGACTGCTGTGCATAGTGAAAACTACATCCCAGAAATGCCAGAAGCAGCTCTGTAAAAGCCCTGTTCTGAAATTATACCGGTGCAGTACTTCATCAGTGAGTGCCACTCACAGGCCCTGAGCTGCCAGGATGCCTGGGGGTACTGAGAACCTGCTGCTCCTTCTGGAGCTCACCCTCATGAGCTCTAGGACAGTGACATTGACAGGGCAGCTTGCCACGGCACAGTTGCTCTTTGTCTCCTGGCTTGCAGCATGCTCTGTACTCAGTTGATGCTCACGTGGAAGCTAAACCCTTCTGAGAAACCTTTGCTATACCCTGAAGGGAAGCCTCCCTGCACTGTGGATGCTCAGCATTTTCAAAAAAACAAATCCACAGCTGGAAAAGTACACATACTTTTTCCCTTAGCCAAGGCCTTTGGAAGCTTCAGGTCCAATAGATGTGACGCTTTTGTTGTTTGGAAAGACCTTGAAGAACAGAATATTGAACTAGTGCACATTTATTAAAGATGACCATACCCTGGCTATGTGTCAGTGCTAAAATTCAGAGATAATATCCTGGCAGTAAGCATAGAGACAGCTTTGCACTCTGAGAGATATTCTTAGACAGCAAGTTTACGTGTTGTTTACACTTGAAAGGATTTTCTTTGCAATCACAAATACAAGCCCACATGTGTATAACATGTTGACAAGTTGCTGTATGATTATTCAATGATGAAGGATGCTAGGCCAGCAGGCTCTGTAATTTGCCAGCCAAATGCAGACAGGACTTTTTCTTCCTTTGTTACTGCTCCTGACATATCTTGCACTGCATGACTTATTTATTAAGAATACTATGTCTCGTTCAGATTAGTATAAACCCAGAGTACTGAAAAAAGAAAGGCAATATATAAGTAACTTCCCTGTGTTTCCTCCTGTTGCATATGCAGTTTGCTGTTAAAACAAATGCTATGTGAGCAGAGGTAAATACAGTTCCATTGCAGGAAAAGCATCATCACCGTGTATTGGACAGTACTTTAAAATCAATGCTAATACCTTCCTTGGAAAGAGTTTACAAGGTCAATGTTCCTGAGAAGTGCCTACCAGACAAATGTTTTGACTCAGAGAAGGCTGTAGAATTCAGGACTCCCATCTACATACTGAGACTACTTGGATGAGACAAGCAGAGTTTTCTTATTTTTTGAGCTAGATAAAGAAGCAAGTTTCAGTGTTTTCAATGTTCATATTGTAATTCTGAAACTTCTATTTTTTTTTTTTTTTCCCTATTAAAGTCCTCTAAGTGTGTCAGAATCAGGGCTTTCATTTCTGGCAAGGAGAAAGTTTGCAGTTCTCATGTTCTATGGAGGAAATATTTAAAATATGATCCCAAAGCTCAAAAATGCCTCAAACAAAATCCAAACAAACACACACAACAAATCAAGTAAAACGCAACAAATAACCCCATCTGGCAATGCTGGATCTTTTTACACACACCTTTTTGTCTGCATGAAGCAACCAGCCAGCAGGCAGTAATCTGGGTATCGCAGTCACTTTGGTTCAGTACAGAAAAATTATTTGAATACTTGATTCCAAACCTTTGCTTCGGCTCACCATCCCATACATCATCTAAGTACAGTTTGAGATTTTAGCTCCTGCACCTCCCCTCCAATCTTCTGAGGTTTCTCTGGTGTCCAGTTCTGGGCCCCTCAATGTAAAAAAAATGTCAAGATGCTCAAATGCGTCCAGAGAAGGGCACCAAGGTTGGTGAGGGGTCTGGAGCACAAGCCATTACATAATGGTGTAAATCAAACTACAAAGCACGAGGACAGGAAACAATGTTCTCTGGCACAATCATGTTGCTCTTCTCTAGGCATCCAGGAAAAAGAAGATCTGTATTTTATTTGTTTTCTTCTTCATTTTCCACTTTTGCAATTAGTAAAACCATTAGTATTATTAATAAGAAATTTACAGAACGCTATCAGATGAATGGTGATTGGTTTGATATGCACTCACACTAGCATCTTGGTTTGCTTGTCTTTATGTGTCAGTTTGAGATTTTAGCTCCTGCACCTCCCCTCCAATCTTCTGAGGTTTCTCTGGTGTCCAGTTCTGGGCCCCTCAATGTAAGAAAAATGTCAAGATGCTCAAATGTGTCCAGAGAAGGGCACCAAGATTGGTGAGGGGTCTGGAGCACAAGCCCCACGAGGAGCAGTTAAGGGAGCTGGGGTTGTTCAACCTGGAGAAGAGGGGGCTCAAGGGAGACCTTATTGCTCTCTACAACCACCTGAAAGGAAGTTGTGGCCAGATGGGGGTCGGTCTCTTCTCCCACACAGCCAGTACAGAATGAAGGGGCACAGTCTCGAGCTGCGCTGGGGGAGGTTTAGGTTGGATGTTAGGAAGAAAGGGTGATTGGCCATTGGAATGAGCTGCCCAGAGAGGTGGTGGAGTAACCATCCCTGGAAGCGTTTAAAAAGAGACTGGATGTGGCACTTGGTGCCATGGTTTCGTTTATTAGATAATGTTGGGTGATAGGTTGGACTTAACAATCTCAAAGATCTTTTCCAATCCGACTGATTCTGTGATTTTGTGGTGTTGGCCTATCACATCTGGGTCCACCCTTTGCTGTTCTGGTATCCCTCCTACTGCTGTTTTCCAGCTGACCATGTTGCCGGTCATGTCCAGGGATAGTCTTCGTCAAGAAAAAGACGACTGAAAGCATTGACAAGCCTGTCAGAACAACAGGCCAGGACAAAACATCAAGGGACCCAAATTCTTCCAAGGCATCCAACAGTAGCACTCTGAGTGCCATTTTTAAGAAGTCCTACTCTGTTGAACTCTTGGTAACCAAGGCATCTAATAGAGGGACGTGAAAGATGCCACCACTTTGTGCTTTTTAATTTCTTAAAGGTTCTCAAAAACATGATATAAACATCCCTGTAAGTACAGTAGCAAAGTTTTCTTTGCTTGTACTGCAGAACCAGAGGCAATCCAGGCTTCACATTATTATCCTACTTTGACGAAGCATTACTGCTTTTGTAGAATAGAGGTTCTGGAAAGAACCACAACAGCACTGCTACATGTAATGGAAGGGCATTTTTGTATGCTGGGAACAGGTTTAGTGCAACAAAATAGTCCCTGGTGTACAGCAACCACAGCTCCTGGTGCTTTGGAAGTTTGGGTATGCTAAGAAAAATGGGATACTAAGACACTGTTCTGTACCATCCCAGCACAAAACTTGCTTTCGCTCAGGTCTTCAGGGTCAAGGGGACTATGTTATCCTCATGGACAATGAGAATGGGCCCATCTCTGTCCCCTGGTGCTCTGAGCAGAGGTCAGTGACAGTTTCCCTGTGTAAGCATTAAGAGTCTTTAATTTTCCTTTCCTCAGTGGCATGAGGATCATACCCCACTGCTTAGAAGAACGTTGTTTCTGATGGTTTAAAGCTGTTAGATGTAATACCTAACATCAGACGACTGTACTCCCTCTCTTCCCAGCACCAACTGAACTTCACCTTGTGAGTTAGAAATATGTCCACTGTCAAGGACTAAGGAAGCAATTCAGCAATACCTGAAAAGTTCAGGCCCCTGCATATAATGCAGCCACAATTAGCCTCCTCCCCAGAGCAAGGTATTCCAAGACACATCACCTGCTTCTGATGGACAGAGAGCAATGACAAAAAGCAGTGGAGTCAAACTCTAGCCATTTGACTACATAGTTTGGCAGCAGGAGTTGTAGTAATACCACTTACCTTTTATCCACTACCTGTTGAACTGCTGGCCAATGGCAATGACGAATCCAGTAATTTAAAAAAAAAAACAAAAAACAAAAAAACCACACCACAACCAAAACAAACAAAAAAAAACAACAACAAAAAAAGCCTGTGTATTACTCAGTGTCAATGAGCCTTGAATAATCTCAATTATTAGGATAATTAGGCTGCTGCCATCTTTGGGCTTGTACCACAGCATCCTGCCTCTATAGCACAGAAATGTTGTCTTGTCCTGCATTATCCCCAGGCTGCCCAGTTTATTCTGTAAAGACATCTATAAAGAGATACCAGAAAGAACATTGTGGCTCCCCTCTAAATGGCCCCAAAATGATGGTTACCAAAGGCATATCCAGATTAGTGGAAAAAAAAATCAAAGACTGCTCTCTGGCACTGCAGATAAGTGTGCCAATGCAGTCTGCATCTGCCTGGCTAAACTCTCTTTTCCAGGAAAACAGGTTAGCTGCCTCCACTCTGCCTGTTGGGAATAATCTTGGACATTCACATATTAAGTCACACCTTGGGTGGATCCATAACTCTAAGCAAATTATTCACATGGGCACTCAACTTACATCTCTCTCTTTTTCTAATAGACCTTGGATCCAAGTCTCCTTTCATAATGGTGTAAATCAAACTACAAAGCACGAGGACAGGAAACAATGTTCTCTGGCACAATCATGTTGCTCTTCTCTAGGCATCCAGGAAAAAGAAGATCTGTATTTTATTTGTTTTCTTCTTCATTTTCCACTTTTGCAATTAGTAAAACCATTAGTATTATTAATAAGAAATTTACAGAACGCTATCAGATGAATGGTGATTGGTTTGATATGCACTCACACTAGCATCTTGGTTTGCTTGTCTTTATGTGTCAGCATAAATCAGTGAAATCACTCTGCAAAAGCAGAGTGAGAGCGGAATCAAGTCTATGTGCATTGACCATTGTTAAAGGAAATAATTAAAAAAACAACAAAAAAGTGCTTCCTTCCTACTATATCACATAGCATCGTTTGCCAAACAACATGCCATGTTGCCCTCAGGCTCATGATTAATGCCAATACAGTTCCAATAAAGCTTACAAAGCACACAGCCCCAGCTCCCTGGAGAGTTAGCAACAGCAACGAGCAAAGCCTAAATGATGCCATTCCTCATCTTTCAGTCACCAGGGACTTCCAATCTTTTTCTCATTTCTGAGTATTAATCTTTATTTCTATTTCAGAGTAATGACATTTCTCAGCAGTGAATAATTTTATCAGCTGGCTACATCTACAAGACACTGAATGTTCATCTGTTCTGTTGAAAGGATTTTGCTTTGGAGTGCAACTTCCGTTTCCCTTTTCCCAGTTTGCTTATTCTCTTATTTGCATGTTGTTTTCCAATTTGTTTCAGTCTGAGTTTTCTCTGCTGTAAATACCAACCCAACCTCCAGCTCTTTTTATGGGGTGAAGGGTTTTCTTTCAAAAATTATCAAAGGTATTCTGTGCAGCTTTATGCACAGTACTAGACATAAGTTCTTTTGTGACCAGGATTGTAGCTAGTAAGGGCTGGAACCAGGTAGAACACTGATTTTCAATACTGAGAGAAAAAACAGTAAGCCCACATTTATATTAACGTGTGGGCTAAATCCTAATGCTTCTACCTAGGCAGAACACCCAGGGGCCAAATTTTCATTTATACATAAACCTCTTTATACCTGTCTGGCAGTGGAAAGAAACTTCACAGTGTCTATAGATACTCAGGGGCCATTTCCAGTGCCTTGTCATTGGAAATTCTTTACTGAAGGATCAGGTCCCAGCTCTCACGCACTTGGCCTGACCTTGAATTTACACTTTTGACCCATTGTGTCTTTTATTCCTGGACACTTTACAATATCAGTCAGGGCACTCCTCAAACCAAGCATTTCACTGCCTGCTCACAGGCAGCCATGTGCAGTATGTGGTTGTACTAGTAACATCTCTGAAGTCAGAAAATCAAGAAATAACCACTCTGATTCTCCAGGGAAGATTTTTGGCCTGCAAAACAATGTAATTGTTCAGGTTAACATCTAGCACCACTCTAGGATTTCTGGAACCATGTTCTCCTCAGTGGTGACATATCACCTTTCCCAGCAGTAGAGGGAAAGCAGGTCTGGAGGTGTGGAGTGTGTGCTGTTGGCTGCTGCATGACCCAATCCAAACCTCCATTCAGCCTCAGACTGCCTGGATGGATAGAGCTGGTGGACTGGCAGCACACACGGAGGGCTGCAGCATGACAAACAATATGTATGCCTACTTTATTCATGTGAGCCTGATTGTATTTCATCATACATACATACATACATACATACATACATACATACATAGACAGACAGGCAGACAGGCAGACAAACTGTGTAGGTGAGAGTGCATTAATAGGATGCTTTCTTTGCGGGAATGAAATACATTTTCTTTAACAATTGACTAAATCTAGTGTGGCCATTCTTTCTTTTACCCATTCTTGAATGTGCTTATTATAAAACCTTTCCTGATCAGTCCAAAAGTTATTTTTATAAAGATTTCTCATAAAAACTCAGAGCTGCAGTTCCCTCAGCAGCTTTGCATACACACTGGAGATCGATAGGGAATCAGGCAATTAAATCTTTGGTGGTAGTGCTCTGGGGGAATAAATACACATTCAGTATGTTTTGCACTGTCAGCAAGTTCTGAGGTGATGCAAAACACTAAATGTGTAGTCAGATCTAATGCACGAGGGCATTAGTTGAGCATGTGCAGGTGGTGAGACAAACAAGTAGCATTGTTTCACTGGGCACATGAATTTTAAAGGAGAGAAGGCAGAGAACTGCTGTTTTTTACAGCACCATTCACTGTCCATCCCTGGAGGTAGAAAACAAGATGTGATGAGCCAAGAATCTGATCTAGGACGGCAGATCCATCTTTACCATGGGAAAATCAGATACTTCACTACGGAATGACATCATCTTTAACAGCGAGATCTGCCACTGGCAGTGGTAAACAGAGATTGATTTACAAGCCAAGCACCCTTCTTAGACAGCAAAGCTTGATACAAATTTGCAATCCTATACTTTGTAGAAGACATCTTAAAGCATCCCAGCTTTAGGTAGCTCGTTATTTTAAAGTTACCAGGCAAAGAATTTCTCCAGACTCAGCAAATCCGATGCTCTCACCAGGCAATTTCTACTTTAACAGAAGTTACTCAGGAAAATCTCTCTGATCCTAGGGTATTTAAAATGAAAGATCACATAAAAGTAGAGGCCAGTTCTGCAGTACCTAAGGCTCCTGCTCATTTCATGCTATGTGATATGTAGGACTGCAGCATGACTCTAATGTATTGTGACTAATTTTGGACACTAAGCACAGGTTTGAATTCTAGTAGTTGAAGTCCATGATGTGGACTCCAGCCTCCCATCTCCTTGAGACTGGGGCTATGGCTTGTGCAGTCACAGAATCACAGAATTAACCAGGTTGGAAGTGCTCTCTAAGATCATTGAGTCCAACTTATCACCTAACCCTTCTAAGTAACTAAACCATGGCACTAAGTGCCTCATCCAGCCTCCTTTTAAGCACTTCCAGAGATGGGGATCCACCACCTCCCCAGGCAGCCCATTCCAATGGCAAATCACTCTTTTCATGAAGAACTTCTTCCTAATGTCCAGCCTAAACCTGGCCTGGCACAGTTTGAGACTATGTCCTCTAGTTCTGTCACTCGGTGCTTGGGAGAAGAGACCAACCCCCTCCTGGCTACAACCTCCTTTCAGGTAGTCACAGCCTCCATGTGCACTATCTGCTGCATTGTTCGTGTATGCATGATCTGAATTAGGTGGGACCATGCAAGTGCTAGAGCTCCCCCAGCATCCTTTCATGCCTCCACCCGTTTGGTCTATACCTGTTCATCTTATACATGATGAACATGTTATTCATTAACATACACAAAAGCTGCAGAATCAGACTCTATTCTTGATACAGTAAGGTACCCAGGCCAGCAAGAACATGTAAGGGCATGTTTAAATTCATACACTTAACACTAGGCGTAACATCAGTTTATGTTCACTTTAGGATGCATAGTTCTCTTTTTGCCTTGAGTAGTTCCCTGTTTCATCCTCTCTTCCAGCCCCTCTGAGACAGTCTGGCACCTACAGAGCCTGCAAACACATTGCACAAGGAGTGCACTGAGCCTTGAAGTGCTCCTCTGGCTCCTGTAAGCACTTGGCAGGAACAACTCCTGAACCTGCTGCAGTCCCAAGTTTGCTCCTTGGGGCCCTAGGGACTGCAGCTCTGCCTTGGCACCAGCCAGCTGTTGGTAAGCAGTAAGAAGCTTGTAGGACACAGGAGGGGAACCCAAAGTGAAATGGGATATGTCAGTAAATAAACCTCAGAGGAGCCATGGGTTATTACTGGGGAACCACACTGCACACAACAGAGTGGGCAGACTAGGGACCTAATGAAAAAACTTCAGTCCCTGTTCTAAACCTAACAGCCCCAGCTAGGCAACAAGTAAGGACTCAAAGCATGCATAAACAGGCTTGACGGTTTTGTCAGCAGTCTGTAGATGTGGATTAAGTGCAAAGCATCAACTCAGTGCTGAATAGAGGTGTTTAAAATCTTCCTTAAGTTAGGTTTGCACACTTCCTAGAAGAGCTATCAGTAACAGCATCAGTCCATGGGAGGCTGTGTTTTTCAGTCACCACTTATCTTCCAGTGGATGCTCATGGATTAATCTACCTTATTTGCAGAGTGAAGGAGACTTCTTGCATGGAAAAGTAGGTAGATGTGAAGGTTGGAGCCTGTCACAGCCCAGCTTCACACCAGTTTAATATGTTGGGGGAGTCATGTGTTTCAGAGCTAGAGACATGTACTTCTGCCACAGAAAATCAAAGAATAATCTGCCCATCTGCCCATGGGGAAAGTCTTTTCCAGACTCTAATTTGTTAATAGGAGCTTCAGATCACATAACACAGCAATTTATATTTTCCATTACCCTATGAAATTTAAGAGCTTTCATTATCTATCTTAATGGTTAATCCTTCATGGTATTCTTCTGCTGCTGTGGGACAGATCCTGACCCACAGTTGATTCAGACCATTATGTTCATCTCCAGCACCCAGAAATATGGATTATCCTGCTAGATGTGTTATTTCCAGGTGGAACAGATGCAAATTTCCTTTCCATCTGTTCATGCTACGGTTGCTTGTTCCCTCTGTACAGCTTTCAGGGATTTCTGACAGAAATAAAATTGTTTGATGCAGTCATTCTCTGCTGTCTCTTTCATAGTAGATTATCAGAGAAAGATGAACCAAAATGAAGACCTAACTTTCAGAATGGCAGTTTGCAGATATCCATGCTTGAAGTCATAAGGCTGTACATGTAGGTGTAGTTAATACCTTTGCCTGAACAAACAGGTTTCCTTCCTGCAATGAAACAAGTCTTCCATTCAAGTATATGGAAGTTCCTTTTGCACAGTGGAAACATCTGGTAGTGATGGATTAAATAAAGCATAAGCTGAGATGGGAAGAGAGACTGGAGACAAGGATAGGAAGGAAGCAAATCTAGCAATTAGGTCCAGAGAGCTGTTAGTGTGCAAGCTGAAGTGGGAGAAGAGTGAGTGAAACACTGTTTGTTTGGGTTGCCAGGAAGGACTGAAAATAGAAGCCATGACAAAGAGGGAAGAATAACAAATGTAGATGAGTTTCAGTATTCTTTGCATAACAGCTTTGAGACTGATAAAGCTCATGTCAGACACGGACTTCTCTATCAGGTCATTGCAGTGCTGTCTTATTTTCTGGAGACAGCAGAAGAAGAACGATTCAAGGCAAGATGAGACCTGGTACCCTGAAGTCTCCCCAGGACAAGCATATACACATGCATGCACATGAACACATGCACACACATGCTAACAAGCACACATGCACACGTGGTGTGACAGGAAAATATTCAGAGTGGCATGAACCATCCCAAGAAACCCGGGGATTACAGATTGAACTGCAAAAATAAACACGTTCTGCAAACACTGGTATTCAAAATCTGTGCCCATCAGTTGCTTGGCAGCCATCTGTCCTTGCCACTGAATACCAAGCAGGAGCCTCCATATATGCTCGGCCAATTGCAAGTCTACTTACCTTAAGTTTGGGAGAAGTAGCAAACACGATCAGAATAACAAGCTCACAGTAACAATACTGCAACAATATGCTGTGAGAGATGGAAAAGGAGAGAATTAAAGGGCATTTCCAGAAGACATGAAGATGTGATGCTGACATTATCACACCTCAGGGAAAGGACTGAAACTGTTCAACTTATTTAATTTTGAAACTTCAGGTTCATTCAGTCTTCCATTCCCAAAGGTAAGCAGGCAATTTCCTTTCTGAATGAATAACTCAGCCTTGCTGTCTATTTACTATTTCATGTCATCTCCAACTTAGTTTGTAACAGTTCATTTTAGACAGTATCTCCTTAATGTTCTGGAAAAATATCTTTCTCTTTCCCATTACAAAACCTTTGTAAAATTCTTCAGTTTCTAGATCAAAGCTATTGGAGTGAGTCCAGAAGTGGGGGTGTGGGGGGGTGTCAGCCTGTAGCTGTGTGTCAGTCACCAGGTCACCAAAGGTTTCTGGATCAAATGTTAGCACTGCTTGGGAAGAAGTTCCTAAGTTACTAGAAATTTCAGCACAAGAAGGAGGAAGCAAATAAAGTCCAGGACTTCTTGATTTTTGTAAGAAAGAAGCAAATCTCTTCACAAGTTTGCCAAAACCCATGACTGGAAGCACACAGAAACACATCATAGCCTAATAGAGCTGTCACTAAGGTCCATGAAGAAATCCTTGAAAGGTTTTCATGGTCTTTGGTTCAACAGAAAATGCACATGAAGTACTGCGAAGAACTGTGCAGAGCTCAATAAAGAAATTAAATCATATCAGGGTAGGCTGATAGGTTAGAGGTCAAGGCAGACTGGGTGTGAACTTCTCCAAAATGTAGGTTGGAGGAAAGTTTTTTAATTCCAAGAGATAAAAGATATGAACATTTTGGAACCAGATCCAAATTACCTCAAAATTTGGGATATATTTGGGTTTGGGATTCAGTATCATGTTCATCCTAAGTAGGCTGCAAAGGGGAAAAAGATCTGGGGGTCCTAGTTGTTGGGAGGTTGACCATGAGCCAGCAATGTACTCTTGCGGCCAGGAGGGCCAATGCCATTCTGGGGTGTATTAGAAGGAGCATGACTAGTAGGTTGAGAGAGGTTCTCCTGCCCCTCTACTCTGCCCTGGTGAGGCTGCAACTGGAGTATTGTGTCCAGTTCTGGACCCCTTGTTCAAGAGGGACACAGAACTGCTTGAGAGAGTCCAGCACAAAGATGATTAAGGGAATGGAACATCTCTCTTACAAGGAGAGACTGAGGGAGCTGGGGCTCTTTAGCTTGGAGAAGAGGAGACTGAGAGGTGACCTCATTGATATTTATAAATCTGTGAAGGGCGAGTGCCAGGAGGATGGAACCAGGCTTTTCTCAGTGATTCCTGATGACAGGACAAGGGGCAATGGGTGGAAGCTGAGGCATAGGAAGTTTCATGTAAACATGAAGAGGAATTTTTTTCACTGTGAGGATGAGAAGACACTGGCACAGGTTGCTCAGGGGAGTTGCAGAGTCTCCCTCTCTGGAGATATTCAAAATCTGCCTGGATGCATTCTTGTGTGATCTGGTATAGGTGATCCTGCTCTAGCAGGGGTGTTGGACTGGATGAGATTCTGAGGTCCCTTCCAGCCCCTGACATTCTGTGATTCTGTAACAAGGGGAGTAGTGAGAGAAGGGGTCCTTTCAGAAATCTAGTCACTGTTGCTGAGCACAAGTTAAAGCAAATTGGAAATCTGAACTAGATCCCAAACTTTGTGTTCAAACCTGAAATTAAATTTCTCCCCTGCTAAGTTGTAGCACGTAGCTCTTCTAAGCATGAAATAAACCACATTAACAAAGACAAGAAAATCAATAGTAGACACCCTTCTTATACCAAGATAATGTTGATGGGGTGAGAAGCTGCTTGCACAAGACAAGTTTGCTTTAGATTCTCTGCAACTAATAAAGGCCTAGCTATGCTAGCACTTCAGATAATAACAGTGGCATAATTTGCAAAACTGTAGCCAAAGAATGTCTCTTCCTTTGTTCTTAATACCAGGACTAAGACAGCCTTACAGAAATCAAGCTGGAAGTTGTTGGAAGCTATATCTGTGACCAAGACCAAAGTAGCTTCCCTCCACCCAGTTCATAGAAGCTCAGATAAGGATCTGCTATTTCTGTCTTTAAGCTGCTGTCAGTCTTGTTAAATGTGTAACATGCTTGAGAACTTGCACAGCACAGAATTTTGCCACAGGGCAAAACCTGGCCAAGGGTATAAAAGCTCCAAACATTCAGTACAGAGAAAAGCAGGCCTCAGAGTGAGTCATCCCCGAAAGCAATCTTTCCTTCCTTCCTTCCTTCCCTCCTTCCCTCCTTCCTTCCTTCCTTCCTTCCTTCCTTCCTTCCTTCCTTCCTTCCTTCCTTCCTTCCTTCCTTCCTTCCTTCCTTCCTTCCTTCCTTCCTTCCTTCCTTCCTTCCTTCCTTCCTTCCTTCCTTCCTTCCTTCCTTCCCATAAAATAAAGCAACAGATGGTATCTGCGGTGCTGACATAACTTACTGTTTGCTGAGGCTGAGATATAGCCATTGGCTGTTTATCTAATGCAGATAAATACTCAGATATCAGAGTAAAGGTCAATGAAGTATTTGCCCTATCCCTAAATTACACAAGAGTGTGTCATCACGTGTATTGTAGCTCAGAGTAGCTACACAGCTTGTGGTTTAGCTTGTTCCTTTTGTCCCAGAAGTGAACATTCCTGCTTTTGACAGGTAAAGTTAAGTTCAGGAGGCACCACACAGAAGGAAAGGTACCTAACATTGTCATGGTTAAAGAGCTGCTGGCCAAAACTGCAACTATGTCAGCAGCACATTTACATATTCAAAAGTACATTTTATGAATCCATGGTTTTGTAGTCAGAGAAAGTCAGAAATCAAACACAAAAAAACCCTCCACATAGTTTACCCAAATATTTGTCCCTGTATAGTCCAGTAGAAGAGAGGGACAGGGAAGGGAGAAGTTCTACATGACTGAAAGAGCTTTTCTTCAGTGTGAAAAATATAAGAGGTTTGGGAGAATGTGAGGAAATCCCTTCAGCACAGTTAGGGGTCATACCTTGTTTCCCTGGACATTAATCTAAGTGCAAGGCGTGCACTAGTGCACCTGAGTGTGGATGTGGTCCACTGGCTCCATAGTGGCTGGGATGAACATGGCTGGATGCAAATGCCAGTTCATCATTCACATCTCTCCTAAAGAGTCCTCCTGGCTCCTATGATACTTGTTTTGTTTTTTTCTTTTTATTTTACATCACAGCAAAGTCTTTTAAGGGAAATACTACACCAAAGCAGATGTGGAAAAAATTATTCTTACTTTTTATTTGACAACTGTCTTAATGTTCTTATGCCTCAGTTGCAGCTGGATCTCTGCCATGCAAAACATCACACCATGTGGAACAAACACCCTTCCTGGCTTTCAGCATCACCCTCTGCCCCTGAGGAACAGTCACTCTCAGGTTATGGTCTACAGCTTCATCCTCCCCCTGCTCAAGGTGAGAGCCTTAGGATAAGCTTAGGATGCCAACACAAGCTCTGCTCCAAGAGATGTGGCTGTGAGCTCATCTTCTGGCTTTACCGCATCCCTCTTCAGCACCTCTGACTTCCCAAGCCCTCTGCTAAAAAGAAAAGTAGCTGCTTCATGCCTCTGGGACTTCATGCTGAATTTCCTCCTACAGCTGGCTCTGTGCACTGTATTATAACACTAGAAGGTGGGATGATACAAGATGTATTGCCAAGACATTTGGGACGGTAATGTTTTCCAAACCTGCTCCAGTTATCCTCTGCAAATGCAAGCCTTGGGAAACCAGGTGCTCAGACACATACTCAAGCATAAGGCTGGTTCAGTGAATGGTGGCCAGTCTTGTTTAATATCTTTATCAATGATCTGCATGAGGGGATTGAGTGCACTCTTGGAAAGTTTTCCGATGACACTAAATTGATCAGGAGTGCTCATCTGCTCAACAGTAGGAAGGCTCTCCAGAGGAATCGGGACAGGCTGAATCGATGGGACAAGGTCAGATGTATGAGGTTTAATAAGGCCAAGGTGCAAGACCCACTTGGGTCTCACACTTGGGTCACAAAAGCCCAAGGCAATGCTAAAGGTTTGGGGAAGAGTGGCTGGAAAGCTGCCTGGCAGAAAAGGATGTGGGCTGTTGGCAACAGCAGGCTGATCATGAGGCAGCAATGTGCCCAGGTGGCCAAGAAGACCAACAGCATCTTGATCTGTATCAAAAATAGTGTGGGCAGCAGGGGTAGAGAAATGATCCTGTCCCTGTATTCAGCACTTGCAAGGCCACAGATTGAGTACTGTGTTCAGTTTTGGTGCTACAATATGAGACAGACATTGAGGTACTGGAGTGTGTCCAGAGAAGGGCAACAAAGCTGTTGTGGTGGGTGGAGAATTTTGGTTATGAAGAACGGCTGAGGAAACTGAGGTTGTTCAGTCTGAAGAAGAAAGCGAGCTGTAGCAAGGTGGATATTGCTCTTTTCTCTCAAGTAACTAGAAATAGGACAAGACAAAGAACTTCTTCACTGGAAGAGTGTTCAGGCTTTGGAACAAGTTTCCCAGGGAAGTGGTGGAGTCACCTCCCTGCAGGTGTTAAAAAAAAATGTGTAGGCACGGCACTTTAGGACATGGTTTAGTGGTCATGGTAGTGCTAGGTTGATGGTTGGACTTGATGGTCTTAGAGGTCTTTTCCAATCTTAATGATTGTATGATTCTGTGCTGTAGTTCTAAAAACAATGGCAGGGAATTATCTTGACTCTCATTACCATGAATGGGAGAAAAGTGAAACCTGCGATTCAAGTCCCTCAAGAATTCAGCCTCTGATATAACTGAAACCTCCCAGGAGATCCTAGGTCAAGATATAAGAAATAGGGAATTTATGGCATTCCTAACATAGCCACCTCCTCCTCGAGCACATAACTGCTGTTTACATTAGTTGTGGAATTTACTCAGACAAAATTTTTTCCTGCAAGATAACATAATTATTCCTGTTTCTTTGCAGGAGAAATAAGAATGTACACAACAGATGGGAGGGAGTAGGAACTGGAAAACACATATTTAAATCTTTTTATGTATCCACAGCAGCAAGTTATTTACAAACCAGTAACTTCAGTTCGGGTGAAAAATCGTAGGGCAGTTACATGGTGCCAGGTGAACAGATGTAGCTGTTCAAAGAACCAAAACTGGAACAACACACAGGAACTGTTAAAAAAAAACCAAAAACATTTTCTAAGGACCAACATTTTCCCACTTAAGACAGAAGACATCACTCACTAACTTCTTTTGTAAAAGATCCTGCTACAGAACTGCTAGATCTGCAGATGTCAGACAGTATCTGTGTGGTGAGTGCAGTGAGGTGCTGGTTCCTTATAGCAGGTAGGCTGCTCTGCATATGCCACCATAAAACAGCTTTCCAAAATAGGAAGCTTGCCCTTGCTGACTGTCTGGCCCAAATCCAGACTTTGAAATAGTTGCCTGTCAAAAGACAGAATGCTTCTCCCTCAGGTTTGGTCTAAATGATCTAGCCTCTACTCCAATTTTCTGCTTGGATTATTCAAATAACTCACTGTGCCCAAGAGCCACCAGCATCCTGAAGCTGACCTCATTGCCCTTCAGTGATACCTCTTGCAGGCACATGTGAGAGCAAGGCATCACTCTGTCCCCAAGGCGAAAGGCTATGCCCCTTGTGCTGTCAGAAACAGGTCCTTCATAATGCAGAGAAGAAAATAACCCACTAGAAAATCTCAGTCTTTTCTTTCATTGATTAACACTTTCCAATTTAGCTGCTCCAAGACAATTGCTGAATTATTCGTGGTCTGGTTTTTGGTTTGTTTGTTGTTTTTTTTTTTCCTCCCCCACTGTGGTGGTTGCTGCTCCTTTGGTTGTTCTGATTCTGCTTTCCAGCCACCATTTGGCAGCTGGCTAGCCAGGGAGTAGCAGGACACTGCAGTAGCAATTTCTCACAGCCTCACTTCCAAGGATTTAATAACAACTAAATACAAACAGTTTGACAGATATACATGCTATACATGCTTTCACAAAGGTGAGAAAAACATTGCTCCCTGGAATTTTACAACTTTCTCTTAATCAGTAAAATTGTATGGAATGAAAGGTAGGTCTCATTTTAAGCTTTTTCTCTATCTGCATGTGAAGAAATTATTCATTACAGTTTATTGCAACTGAAAAACTTACCTTTACATTTGCTAAGCTTCTATAAACCCTCCAGAAAGCAAGAGCTAGCAAATTCGTGAAGGAGTTTCTCTTTAAGGCATTAACGTTTAGTAAGGGTTCAGCCTAGTAACATTTTTGTTCTTAATAAATATAATATTAGAGGCTTTTCTTTATCTGCTAGGATACTGAGGGTTTGTTTGAATTATATTTATGATTTCTATATTAGACAATCAGCTTTGAAAAGGAAGCATTGGTTAGAAATGTGTCATTATGTGAAGTTCCGAACGTTTTATACAGAGATGAAACAAATTTTGTCTTTAAAAACAGCTTCTGGCCCCAGTCAGGTCATTGTTGGAACCAAAGGCTCTGAGCATTTTTAGGAGCATTTAGGAACCTTTTTTTAGAGGTGACGTTGACAATTCCTGATTCCAACCATAGTGGCCAGATGTCTGAAACTACTGGAAGTCCAGTTTAAATTACCTGTTTTCCACGAGCCTTGTATTTTTGGAAGGATGGATCAAATTAATCACATTTTTTAAATGGTGAGGAAATCAATGACTACAAGCACAGGGCATTGGTCCAGGGAGAATTAGATAATTTATTGCAGTTGTTGCAAGCCTACTTGGACACACCTGCTAAACTGGGGAAGCCAAGGTAATATTTATTTTGACACATTTTTGTGGAAGAATGCTTGGAAAGCTAAGGATGTTGTAACATTAATAGTTTATATAGTTTTAAGTTTGAATTGTCCACAAATGATTGAATTTCACTGAGCTGTTAATATATGAGACTTACATGTATCTATTTACAGCTGTTAAAAGTAAGAATGTTGTGGATAAAGTTTCCAATGTTAATTAATTGAAATAGTATCAGCTGGAGAACGCCTCCCCAAAAGCAACCTCAGCCAGCCGCTACCTGCTATGATTTACAGCCACTTGGCCTGGAGGTGTGGAAATTTTAAATACTGAGTTGCTGCTGCAAGCTTATTCTTCAGCAGCGAAATTAGGCTACAATTCTATACAATTTGTTAGGAATGAAATAAAGAAATATTTTTCTTTAAATAATTACGTTGTTTTGGAATATTGTAAGGATTTGTAAATTGAAGCTCGAAGAATATATGTGATGATTATTTGAAGTACAAAGTAGGGAGACTCTCCAAATTTTTATAGCATCATAGAAAAAAATTGGGTTGGAAGGGACTTTTAAAGATCATTTAGACCATCCTACTGGTTCAACTTCACCAAGGAAGTGAAAAAACAAACAGTTCACAAATACGGGAAGTACTTGTTCAGCATAAGCTAGGGCAGGAGTCAGGGTTCCTACGTTTTGAGAAATACAAAGAACAAGTTTCAAGAGTCTGTGAATTAAGAAATATTTTAAACAGTCTGAAAATGGAAAAGATGCTCATGATACAATGGTCTGGTGAGGAGAAGGTTTCCTCTTAACCCCAGGAAAGGTTTGAAGCAAGACCACCAAAACATCCAGTAGGTGCTCTTTAAATAAAATTCTCCTTTTTAGTTTGTTTTTTAACTACATGGTTTGCTTATTTTTAAAGACCTTTAGATAGCAGAGCCTGTATACACTTATGGCTATGAAGAACTTTTCCAGAAAATGAAGACTAAAAGTTTTAAGCAAAGTTCTATGTGCAAAATGCCACAAAAGACAAATTTGTATTGGATTCAGTTTATGACGTGTCATTTTACTAATGAAAGGGGATTAGAACAATTATTCAGTCAAATGTAAATGGACGGGGAAATAAATCATTTACTTAGGTGACTAACTAAGATGAGATGCTGAAGTTTTACAACCTAGGAATGAAAGGTCACTTTCTAATATTATTACTGATTTAAATTAACTTTTAAAAAATAGTTATATTTACACAGTTTTATCACCTGGCATGGCATTGCAGCACATAATTTAAGAACTATTTGTGGCAACCCTCACTTTTTAGCCAAACATGGTTCTTGCTGTCCAGGCAAGAAAACCCTATCTGTGTCATTCTAGAGTTTTCACCTGTAGGTGTGTGATCCACAAGAGGCTGACTTTTGTGCACAAATGTTAAGTCCTGGTCATTTTTAAACCAGTGTCTGTAAGAATGAGGATTAATTCGATGCCTCCCTTTTAAGTATACAGCAGGAAGATACAAACATTGCTATCCAGCTTCACTTTGTTCATAGGTGAGCTGGGTTTAGAATGACAACTAAAAGGCGAGCAGTGAGAAAAACAATCAACAGAAAAATTCTGGTCAAGCATGTGTGATGCATCCAAAAACTGTCAAGTATCCAAGTAAAGGTATAAATAGTCTATGGATCTTTACTGTTTAAAACACAGCAAGCCCCAGAAAGGATGGACAACTGCCGCAAGCTTTCATTTAAAATTTTAGTAACTCTTAAGTGCAATTGTGGATGTATAGGTTATGATGTAACTTATAATAGTAGTAATTGACTAAACAGAAATATTTTTAGTAACAGATATGCCACTATTACAGGACCAAAGTTGTTAACAACATGATTAAACACTGAAGCGGTATTAAAATTTCCTTCTAAAGAAGGGCTGCCTATCAGTGTGCAATCTTGTTATCAGCCCCGCCAGGAGAGTCTGTCCTAACCCTGAGGGAATACTCTAATTTTGCAGAAATACAGGTTGAAAATATGTAGAGGTGAGATGTTGACCTAATGTTAGTGAATTTCATCGCAAGTATGCAAATATGCTACTTAGAAAGGTTATAGGAAATCTTTCTCCTGGTTAAGGGGAAAAAAGAATTGCTGGGTTTATGTTTACTAGAATTACTTTGAGTTAGGCATGAAGACAAGATAATAAAAGAATACAGTGGTAATTTATATTTTTTGGGAGCTGTCTGTAGAACAACAATATATTAATTACCTTGACTACAAGTTAATTGGAAAGGGACGATGTAAAAAAAGAGAAAGCAGGGTCTAAACAACATATTTAGGAGAAGGGCTCCTTGAAAGCTTCCCAAGCGTGGCACTTCTAGGCTAACCACTACAGTACTGCTGCCTGGCTGTGCTGTAGTAGCCCAGGTAACAAGTGCTTTGCAATACATCAAATTACTTTTATATTTCTGTTTTGATGAATCCCTGAGGTTTCTGTAATTGTGTTTAAATGATGAATCAGAAATTAAGATGCCAAAGACGAGAGGTGTTAATTTCTTGTTTTCAATCTGAGCATAATCCAGTGTTATCTTTGCTAACGTTTCCAACAAAGAAAGCTTCGATCTCCCCACTCTGGACTTCTGAGTGATTTGCACCTGGAATTTTAAAAATATTAACAAATTACTCATTTGGACTCAAGGCCTTCTCCCATCACTAAGGACCATGGCTTCACGTGACTGATCCTAGTAGAGAATTGCAACTGCAAGGCCAGGCCCAGGTGCTTAAACCTTGTTACATATATTTTATTGTCATTTTAGAGTTGACAGGCTGTAGACAAATCTCTCAAAATCGCCTTTTACATTAGCAGACAGTGACTTTTGTATTACTACTAAAAAAAAAAATTCTGAGCCCTTGCACTGGGAAAATGTACCCAAAAGAAGATACAGAAGCTAAAAGAATGTGGTATAAAGCATCCTGGGCTATGGAGTTTCCTCCCATGAGAAACAAAAGAAGACTTGCACTGTGTAGCCTCAGAACACGACGCAGGCTGTCTTTTCTTAATGTATGCAACCAAAATCACCTAAGAGATCATCCAAAACAACCTTGCATGAGTCCCCAGAAAAAGACAGAGAAATCAGTCTCTTTCTGTCTTAACCAGTGTGAATCTTCTTGACATCCAAGGTACTTAAACATTTCTGCAAAAGATGCATTACAAAACACAGTTAGGCATGCAAGATCAGTTGAAGGTTCTGCATAAGTAACTCTTGCTGCTGCTCCAGGAAGTAAATCCACTGGATTTATGCTGTTCTAGGATTTCCATTAAGTCCTGTGCTGTTTACATTTGCTTTATATTTAAGGACCTTATGCAGACCTAAATCTGATTTCCAGAACTTAGGGAGGGATTGTGTGCCTCAGCTGCAGTAATATTTAATCCCGAGACAAAACTTTGAGCACAGGCAGTAATCTGCAGAGTATGGCCATAACTCCATCAAGCAAGTGCAAAATGTCCCTTTTCTGTCTCCTGGCAGTTGACCTACACTGCTTTTGTTACACCAGATTGCTTTAATTGAATTCATCTATTTAGACAATGTTGAAATCGACACACAGGCAGAGCTTCTGTGGCTTAGTTGACAGAAACCTACAAACACGAATCTGTACAGATTTAAAGGATGATGAGTTAATCCTATAGAGAATCAATTGTATCTGATATTTTCAGATGGGACTAAGATTTTGCTCCATTCCAATTCTTTTTCTCTTTACCTTCCAGCACAGAAAACCTATTCTTTTGTTTTACAGAAGAGCATCCTATATTCTCAGGCAACACTTCCTTCACTCAGCAAGCAAAGTGCTCAATTTATGCTTTGAGCTCAGCAGGACTTTGTGGGTTTTGGGAGTTTGGGAGGGTTTGGGGGGTAACTTTTGTAACTAATTTACTTCCTACTACTATGGATTTGCATTAGCATGACTTTTCATGGAACAACCCAATAGCTTTGCTGGCATAAAACCCCTGTCCCTTAAAAGAGGAAGCATGTGAGAGCTCCCAAGCTACCTCATGAAAGACAACCTGTTTATCTGGCAAATGGCCCCTGGGACCTCAATCATCCTTTGCTGAAGGGGAGGTCAATGAGCATGGTAAAGAATGAAAAAAAAACATTCTTCAGGTACATATATGTCAGCTGTGTGAGGAGGCCATCATCTCATTAGGAGGTCACTTGCCAGGTTATAGAGGTCAGGTACCAAACAACATGCTGGCACAGCACCAGTGCCTATGAAGAGGACCCAACTGTCTCGGGCCAGTGCCCTTCTTATAGATGGGCATGTGTGCAAGCATTCAAGCAGATGTAGGCATGTTTTGTGATGGCTTAATAGGAATGTTCTTAGAATTTCCATGCCCGTCACCATGCCACATCCAGCTGCAGAAAAGCTGAATTCTGGGCTAGATTTCAAGGACATTAACATTGTCAAGGTTATCCAAAGGAACCTTAATATGTGAGAATCAGGCTTAAGCACGTACTTTTAACCAGGAGATAATGCCGAGTGTACCTCTCCTCATGGCTGAAGAAGAGAATTTGCCTTTCTTGAACACTTGTGATGGACAGCAAGAGGCATTGAGAAGAGCTGGTGCCTTCGTTGTACCCAGCTGTAGGCACTGCTGTAGGTACAATGCATCTGAAAAACTAAGATACAAAAACATTCAGCTGGCTTTGTGAGAGAACAGTGAGGGTCGAGTCTTCTGACAAACTTAATATTCTGTAACACTTGCTGAAAAACCTACCTGTCTCGTTTGTCTTCAACCACTCCTCTAACTGGTGGTAACAGATCTTTGTGGGTTTTATGTGACAGCAACAGCAAGGAAGCTAGATAAGATCATCAAACATGTTTTATATAAGCCATCAATAACAATATTAGTCACCACCACCACAGGCTGGATAGAAATCTGCCCATTCATTTCAAGCAACATGTCAGCTCAATGATACAATTTTAAAAGAAGTATCTTCATAGACCACAACTGTTTTTAAACTTTAAAAAAAAAAACAAAAAACCACAAAAAAACCAAACTATGGAAAAGAATAGCTACAAGGTAAAACTAGCTACAAGGTCATCTACAAGTGAGGGTGAACCAGGCAGAAACAGACATGAAAAATAATGCGCATGGCCAGAGAGACAATTGCATTTTGGGAACTAAGATTCACCACTTGCTTACACAGATATTGTTATATTTAGGGTCAGATTTTTCCTTCAGACACTCTTGGACACATCTAGTGTTCCTCTCTGTAGAACAAAGGAGCCTGCATACCTCACCCATGTAAGGCAGATCAGTCATCTCTGTTCCAGCAAACACAATGTGAATTCCTTGGCTTTTATACAAAAAAATATTGTGTATAAAAAAGCCAATTTAGAACTTGGATGCTCTGGATTTTGTGTGTGTCTGGGAAAAAAAATATCCAAATTCTGATCCCTTAATAGGTGATCAGTTACTACAAGGTTTTCTTTTGTGGAACGCTTCATAAGTATATGATAGCAAGATGAAAAATGCTAATCTTGCATATTCTTAAGAAATAAATACTCTGTGGCATCAGAAAATTTTAGCGGTGAAAAGATTAACACCACACTGCAGACCACTCTTCTCAAAACATCTTGGCACACATCACATTTTGAGGCTCGTGCAAAGCCACAGCAAGATTTTAGCCCTAGAGACATGCCCTTGCGCGTGGTTTCCTTCTTGTCTCCCAGGCTTCTCCCAGATGCTGAACTCTCCTTGCAACCATAACAGATGTGCAATGTGCCCTTCTTTAGCCTCTTTACATGAAAGCTGCCCTGCCTCAGCTTCATGGCTGCGTAACACCACCACATTTGGGAGGGAGAGCAATACTGGGAAAGTGTTACATGCAATCACAGCTTATTTTAACAACACTGACTGAAAACAACAGCATCTCTTGAGCAGAGGGCTCTTCTGCTGGTCAGGGAGCTCTCTCCACTTAGCACAGCTTAGCACCACCAGACTGTGTCCCACCAGGTCCCTCTAATCACATCTGTGCACACAATAAACCAAACACATTCCAGGAGCTTTATAGCCTGTCCAGATTATTTAATGAAAGTATCTTTCAGAGGCAAGGATGTCAGTATACACCTGAGTGTTTAAAGGGATGTAATAGTTCAGGCAGCAGGATAAGCATATTGAAATTTTACTTTAGTCATCAAACCTGAACAAAATCTTGCCCTTTTTTAATTCCAGTGACATTATGAACTGCCAGTAGCATGCCTGGAAGCTACAAAATAATACATCGTTAGCCAGCTGCACACACCTCCCGGCAGCTTCCCAAAACATCTGCAAGCAGAGCCTGTTGTAAGTATGCTGGCAGTAAGGGGGTCACTGAGGAAGGTGGGACAGTTGAAGGGCATAGGCCCAGGGGCTTTAGCGGTTTTCCCCACAGGCCTGGTGCCTTGTCACTGGCTGTCCTCTATTTGCACAAGCAATCCCTGGAGAAAGGACAAATAAGCCAGACCCTCCCAGGGTGGGTTTTGACAGTTCCTACCTTTTAGGTTTCTATAAGGTAGTTTTTTCAAAGCAGCATTGAGCTCCCTCTCTAACAAAGCCCATGGAGAGGTGATCCATTCTGTCCTCAGGCAGATGGTGACAATCCCTGGGCTGAAGACCTTTCCAGAGGTGCTTCTCATTCTGCATGGATACAGATGGTACCCAGACAACTAGAGTGTGTTTATGCTACACCTGAAGAAGGGACATGGGAGTACCTCCAGAGACCAGGGTCCAGCTGCACCGTTACTTGCAGCCCCCACCACAGCAAGGCACAGGCATCATATGGTATTAACGTTATAGAACCTGTATGCTGTTCCTTGTTGTTAGAAGTGAACAAATGCAATTACATCCTATTATATTTCACCAACGGAGAAGTTAATTATGACACCATGAGGCCAACTTCATAAAACATAGGTATCACTCAAACCTATCTGGGTTCTAGATACTGTCACTGAGTAAAGCACTTTTATGTCTCAATCTTCTATTGTCTTCATTTTCCTATGCCTCTCTTGACATTGCCCTTCACTTTCAAAACTGAATCAATGCTTTTGAAACCTATGGCCTACAGACTGATTTATTTTAATTTTTTTCCTGTTTTTTTGGTTTTTTGTTTGTTTTTGTTTTTTTTTTTTTGGGTTTTTGTTTTTATGTAGGGCTTCTCTATATCTTTATGATAGCAAAAGTGCATTAATATGTTTTCCTGGACAAAACACCTAAAAATATTATACAAAGTTCTCCAAAACAGAAAGAGATGGTACTCAATCATCAGGGCAAATTTAGACTTCTACATTATAGCATAAAGCCATTCCAAACTGAGCTTATCCCAGCTTCTGGCAGCTCAAGAATACTAGGTTACAGTGTGGCTGTAGCTTCCTACAGTTGGTGATGAGAGAATGATAAAAAAATAAAGCAGACATCTAGCACATCTAGCATGCTGGGCTCTACCCATCACTGGCTGCCAGCACAGTAGTGCAGTTTGTGAGTTTCCTAGCTGTTCTTGGAAAAGTTTACCATGGCACAAAATAAAGTTCAGTTACAGCACCAATGAATCTTTGCCATCACCTTCACCAGCTTATGTCACTCTGGGCTAACAGTTGAGGGATGAGCCCATGATTTTAGAAGTATCCAGCACACATTTCCATGCATAACTGCAATGACATTAATGGACAACCATGCCCATAGGTCGAGGGCAGCTTCTGTAGAAGCTAAAGACGACACTGTTCACATGATCTTAGTTGTTTTCAGATAAGTTAGCTGGTCAATGACACAGCATACAAGTAGGCTGTGGAAATCTCAGAGGTTTCTTAAGAGTATCTAGCACCTATCCTCATGTTTCATTTGAGTTGGTGGAACCAAATTAGTTGTTGCTTCAAATCCAGCCGAAGCATGCAGCTTCCACATACACTGGGCTGCTTTCCATATTCAGCACAGAAGGAGCAGGAAATAACAGCAAAACACATTATTTCCCGTTCTCCCCCGTGCCATACAGCCACAAGAGAGAAAACACAGCACCGTCAGCTGCGGTAGTGCCTTTCACACACGGCCTCCTAGTGCCACCTTCAGACCAAATAAAGACATCCCCCATCGCCCTCTCAAGCACTTCAATCTTTAGCTGGACTCCACCAGCCAGAAGGGCTCATCTCAGTGACAACTCGACGTCAGATTCAGATTGATCTTTGTTTCCCTACAACACAACAAAGGAAAACAGAAAGATTTGGACAATTGGAATGCTAGGTCATTAAACCTGCAAAATCCTAAATCAAGTTATTTTGTTTAGGATGAAAGAGCTCTTACAGAATACCCCATCCCAACTTTGGCTCTGAGATCCTACAGGTCTTCTTCCATATCTAAGGTGTCAGGCACCTTTAGGTGTCAAATAACCTTTACAGTTAGTAAAAACTTGTGAAAAATTAGATTAGCGTTTTCAGAGAAACTTTAAAGTGACCTTCTGAGTAGCACTTTTATGACCACAACCAACTCCAGATGCTATAATTGTGTCTGTAAGGTGAAACTAATCTGAGGAATAAATGATAGCATTTAAATGCCTGATCTGCAGATGTAAGTTGACATATCTGGTTTTACATGAGACAAAGTCTTGCAGCAGATTTAAACAACTGAAACCATAAATTGCAATATGAATTACACCTTTGGTTTGTTTTTTTTAATCGTCATTCTCAAGATGAATGTTTCTTTCTTTTATTGCTTTAAAAATAACTTTACTAACATACAAGACCCTATACTCTCAAATTACAGAGGTATCAGCTATATTCTTTCTAGCTTTGTTCAATCTTTCTTATTTCTTAATTTTACTCTTTTTTGTACTTTTGTCTTCAAAGCAGAAATACTGGAACACCAATTCTGACCTCCGTATTACTCTTTAGTATTACTAATGGCTTTTATGAAAAGCCTTACAGTTTTAATGTATTTAATTGGCATGTGCATGTAAACTAATTTGGAGTGGCTGGAGGTAGAGGAGTGCGCATCTGCACAATGTCATATTTATCTAATATAGGCAACCTCCCTATAGGCAAACTCATAAGATTCACATAACAAAAAACTAAGATCTGACGAGACTAATTTGTCTCTTAGCCTAAAGTACTGTTTAGACACCGCAAGATGTATAAATCTCCACATTCTCTATTTTTAGCACCCCACTAAATCTGTCTACTTACATGCTTAAACCAATCTTTGGGGATTTTGTTTTTCTTTTGTAACTACTATTAAAAAAAAAACAAAACAATATCTATCATGGATCCAGTAACTTTACATCAAACTTTAAAAGCCCAGACTAAGCCTCAGAATACATCATTTTGGTGATGGCTCTCAGCCACAAAGATCTTGTGGTGACATAGTAGGATCCATGCATGTGAAAACCCCTCAGCTTCCTCCAGCATTCCAGAGAGCTGACAACCCAGAGAAATGCTCACATGTGATTCAATATCCTCACAGCATTCAATATCCTTTGTATATCAGGGCTATGGTAACTTTGCAAACCTGTGTATGTAATTTCTAATTCTGATTACCAGATGAACCAATTAAGTTGATGGTTCTTTGAAAAACCATAGCAAGGTCAGTTTGGACTGGGCTCTGAGCAACCTGACCTAGTTAAACTTGCCCTGCTCACTGCAGGTGATGTGAACCACATGCCCTTTAGAGGTCCCCTCCAAACCAGGTAATTCTGTGATACTGTGATTTTAGCATTACAGTTGGACAGCTTTCAGTAGGAACTGCCTCACTGAGGTTCTGCACTGTGAGGAAGGAAAACAAACAAACAAACATACATACATTTGTGCTTACTAGCAAGAAAGTCAACAGGAATCAGTTCAGATTCCAGACAATTCAAACATGCCAGAACTGAGGGCCCATTCTCCTGAAGGCAGACAGACAACAGCATTGCACTACAAACAGAAGCCTCCCCAGCTGCTACATATTGCAGGAAAAGCAGGAGGATCACCATCCTCCAGACACCTCCATCTTATGACGCAGACATTGGCGAGGCAGGGGGCAGATTTGGATGAGGGACGCTGGACTGCGGACACAGTCGGCAAGCCACCGCCGCCCGCCACGCTCACACATGCGCCTTGCTTTGGTGCGGCTGCTGCGGAGCACATGGGACTCAAGGGAACGTGGGACTCACTCGCGCGAATACAGCACACTAGCGAACACCAACCGCCAGCTCCCTATTAGCTCGCTGCGCCTGCGCGAGGAGGCAGGGCTTGCACCCCTCGGCCCTCCCCGCCGCAGTGGGCAGGAGGCGTGGCGGTCTGCGCGCGCGTGCGCTGGGGGCGGGGGGCCTGAGCCGCGCTGGGGCGCCTGAGCCGCGCTGGGGCGCCGGTGGCACCTCCGGTTCCCTAGTGCTCGGCTTTCTCGGCGCTGCCGGGCCGCAGCGCACCGTCGCCAGGCAGGTGAAGAGGAGTAGGAGAAGGAGTGTGGCTCACCGCTCCTGGAATGTCTCAGTCTGCCATGTCTGAGACTTACGGTAGGAACCGGGTGGGATAAGGGGACCTTACTCATCTTCTCTAGGAGCGGGCCTGGGCCGGGGCACTCACCTCCGTAGGAGCAGGGCTGACGGCCCGTATAGAGGAAGGGGCGGTGGAGCAGGGCTGAACTGGTGTGGCATGAGGAGTGCGGCTGCCGGGTGCTGTTCCTGTCTTTATCTGCTCTTGTGAGCGGTGTGCACCGTAGCGTCCTGACTCCTCGCCCTTTGGTGCCAGGACTGACACGACAGTGATCTTTCGTGGTATGGAGGTATTGAAGTGTGAGAGGAATCTAAGCAAGGGAGTATAGACCTTTGCATTCGGAAAGAGAGTTGCGGTGCGTGTTGGCTGGTTTCTTTAATTGGATATTGTGTTCTTTTGATGCTCAAGTTAGGGTTTTGATCCTGGTGCGTTAGATACGCAAGCATTGAAAAGAACTGATCATGAGGGTGAGTTATGGGGCAGAGATCAGTGAGTTTGTTCATACGTTCTCATGTTGGCATGGATCTCTGACTGCTACTGGTAGAGAAACTTGCAAAGGAGTATGTTGGAGTGCAGTCAGTGACAGGGTGTGTCAGTGCTTTACAAGGGAAGCGTCGTACGGAAGTGAGAAGTCAAAAGGTAGGCAATGCGTGCTAGTACTGCTGGCTAGGTTGAGGAAATGGAAGCGACTGAATAGTGTTCATTTCTCTTTATAACTTATCTTGAAACAACTCTGTTTGCTTGAATCAGTTTTTTCCTCACCCTTTTCCATAACATACAGAGCTGTAGTATTTAGCAGTAGAAAAAGCACCATCATGCATGTAAGTGTGTGTGACGGGTTGTTGGAGAGTAAGATCAGGATTGAATACTGTGATAAGCTCTTTTGCTTGTCATTTTCTAGCTTTGTCTATTGCAACATCTTCAGTAGCTGTTCAGACTTTAGAGGTGGACTTGTATCTTTCTACTTTTAGAGCAGAAAATAAGGAATACTTTGGATAATTAAAGCAAAACTAGATACAACTACTCTGCTGTGAGGAAGGCTGATATGGCTATCAGGTATGCTTAATAGTAGGCTAACTGACCCGATTATTTCTACTGTGTAAGTCAGTTTATTTTCAATACTGTAGTCACACCTATTTAAGATGTTTTGGCTCAGTAGTCAGTGCTTTGGTCTACAGCAAATGCACAGAGCTAAGGGCTGAAGTGAGGCAAGAGTATGCAGCAGCCTTTGGAGTGCAAATGTTAGGATATCAATCGATCAGCTGCTGGAGGTAGGTAAGCCAGCAATATGTCCAGGTGGCAAAGAAGGCCAAGAGCATCCTGCCCATATCAGGAACAGTGTAACTGTCAGGACCAAGGAAGTGACTGTCCTCCTGCATTCAACAGTAATGAGGCCACACCTTGAGTACTGTGTTCAGTTTTGGGGCCTTCACAACAAGAACAGCGAAGCTGCTGAAGGGTCTGGAGAGGAGGTCTTATGAGAAGCAGCTAAGGGAACTGGAGTTGTTTAGTCTCGAGAAAAGGAGACCCTCTTGCTCTTTAAAACTAGCTGAAAGGACGTTGGAATGAGGTGGGTGATATTTTTTCCCTAGTAACAGGTGATAGGGCAGGAGGAAATGGCCTCAAGTTTCAGCAGGAGGAAGTTTAGATTAATACTAGAGAAGAACCTTCTTCACTGAAAGAATTACTAAACACTGCAACAGGCTTCCCAGGAAGGTGGTTGAATCCCTATCACTGGAAGTGTTTACAAAAATAATAGATAGGGTACTAAGTGACATGATTTAGCACCATGCTTGGTACTTAGGTAATGGCTGTACTTGATGATCTTAAAGGTCTTTTCCAGCTGAAATGATTCTGTGATTAAGACCCTGCTTCTTATTTCCTTGAAACGCCTAAAATTTGTATGTAGAACAAACAGGTGTGCTTTGTAGAGCTGGATTTGAGTTTGAACTAATTCTTCATGCTCTGAACTGTTGTGATCAAAAACTGGGATCACTTTGGCTGTGCTTATAGTTGTCCCTAAGGAAATCGATTGGTATGCAACCAAAGATGATGGAGTTAATTTCAGTGGTTCTCCTCTTCCCATGTTCTAATGTAAGAAAGCTAAATAGATGGTTGTATCCTAAACAATATTTTTCGTATTGTTACAGTGACACAAAATAGCAGATTTAAGCCCAGCGTAGCTGTTGATACTCTCAGAATGTTTTAATGTTCTAGAAAACAAGCTCTTAAAACTGAAAATTTGTAGTTGTGGGTTGTTCCTTCTGTTTGCTTAATTCTTGTTCGGTGTATTTCTCTTTTTAGTTTCAGTGTTTGCTCTATTCATACAGAAGCTACAAAAATTCTGAGCTGGAATACTTGAGAATGTCAATGTTTAGACTAGACAGAAGAGTAAAATCTAGGTTATAACATGAAATTTAATAATGGCTATATCAGTTCTGGCCATAATAGTAATAAGTATGCCATTTTGCAGTGTCCTGTCTAAACGTGTAGCAGCCCAATTGGCAGTTCAAAATAAAGAGGATGATGTGATAACACTGTGGCTCTTCTGTGCTGGATGAACTCTCTGGAGTTTAACGTGCTCACTATCCTAACAAAGAGAGGTTTGTTTCTGGCCAGTTGTTACAGTGATCAAGGATCATAGAAGTATTAGGACAGTGACCCTCTCCCCAGGTGACTGAGATCAGTGGTTACTATCACCTCAGTGCTGGAATACCTGCTCTTGAAGATTGTGAACAGATTTTTAAATCTTATCACCTGGATTATGAGCCATTCTAATTATGTAACCTCAAAATTTTCATTCCATATGGATCGACTCAGTAAAGTGGTTGGTGATTGGTTTCTTTTCATGTCATTTTGCTGTCTTTTTTATCACTATAATTTTACTGTGAGGTTTCAACTTCCCTTTTTTCAATATTTCTCCCAATCCATAAGAAACAGTCTTTCCTCTCTGGTCTGCCCTTTCTGCCTATGATACTTTTTTATACACTTCAGATAGTTTATGCGTCTCTTCTTGATCTTTATTTTCCCTTCTAGAATTTTCTTCTCTGTGTCAGATTCTGTCTACTCTGAAGCTTTTCTGTTCACACACTTTTCCTAACTATTTCTGTCCTGTATTGCAATTCTTGTCTCTTCCTGCTTTTCAAACCAAGGTCTGTAGCCTCTCACGGTCCTGGCACTAAATTCTGTATTCGTAATCCATGTTTTCTCTCCTGTAGCTTTATTTGGTCAGTTATATATATGTCCTTCATTCTAATCTCTTTATTATTTTCCCATGCAATCAATTTATTTCCCTTATGAAGCACCAAAACAATCATAAATACAAGAAAACTCTGTTAATTTTGAGACTGAGTTTAGAAAGAACATTTTACTCCTGCTTTTGAGAGAGGAGTGTCGTTCTTTAAACAGCTTATCTTGCAACATCAGAAACAAATCCCTTATATATAGGAAAATTATTTCAACATTAATTTTCTCAGATGCAGTGGCATCACTGTAGCGACTTAACTATTTAATAACACATGTGTGCTTTCATCTGCACAACATGTACATGGAATTATGTTATGGTAATTATAGACTGACATAGAAGTGCCTTACCCTTAATAGATGAATGCAAAGCAACCTTTAGATTTTGAGTGCTGGAAAGCTAGAAGGAAGAATGTGATATGTAACAGTCAAAGCCTTCAGTCTCTGCTTGCTTTTGTATTTTCTTTAATCTGCTACTCTGTCTGGTCATGTAAGTTTATCAATCTCTGTCATTATTAAGGAATGTACGGTTTTCAGGCCATTTAAAAAATAATCTTTTTTTTGTCTGGACAACTCAATTCATCCTTTTCTCCCTATCCCATTCCTACTTCTCTGATGATCCCTGCATTTATCACCCAGGCCTGCAGTTTATTTTAAATCTGGTTTTATTGTTTAGAGGGCATAGCTGTCTTGCTTGTAAGGAAGCAAATCTTCCCTCTTTTGGCATTCATTATGCAGATCAGAACAGAGCCAAGTTTCTCTCTTTTACCTTTTTATCTTGTCAACTCTTATTGCTAGAGAAAGGAGTAAGCACTGAAAATACCTCCCCCCCCCTTTTTTTTTTTTCTCCTTTAGAGGCAACAGATGCCAGTAGGAATGCTTCAGAATATTCATTCAGAATATGCAGATTTTTGCAGAATAGATGATGTCTAACCACTAAAAGACCTTTAGACATTTGGTTTGTTTTTTTTTTCCTGAGCCAATGGATGCAAAGGATCAGCATTACTGAATGTAAGTTTTACTTTTTATCAAGGATTTGAAAGACCAAGCCCAAATTGAAAATATAATTTGGTCTTCCCTTCCCCCTTCTATATTAGCAAGTATTTAAGATATTTTATAGATATCTTATATCTATATCTTGTCTCATAGATACATGAGATATTTATAAGATATATAAAATATCTCATGATATTTTAAACGCTAAGCTGCAGTGTCTGGGAAGATGTTCAGTTATTCCCTCTACTGAAGCAAACTTCAGTCAAAGGAGGAGGTTGGATGTGGGGGTGGTTTCCACATCAACCATCTGTTTTTGCTGGTACTTGAGTCAAAACCCACAGCTGTCTCCCTGTTTCCCCCTCATTTCCTTAAACAGCCATGCACTGATACCTCATCTCTCTACGCTTTCTTTAGCCAGTGTCTTGTAAGGGTTTTTCCTCTTGTCACAGTGTTCAGTTTTAGTTTTGACCCTAAAACCTTTCTGAATAATGATGATCTTATTTACAGGCAAAGTATTTTAACTTTTCTGGACCTTTTTGTTAATTAACACAGTTTGTAACATCTGAATGATGTTGCTTTTTGGCTTTCCCATGAAGGAGGAACAACAGAATTCAAAAGAGAACGGTTCTAGGGTGACAGCCTTGACAGCTAACTGAAATGTTGGAGCTCAGAGGTGCTTTGTCAGTCAAAAAAAGAAAAAGAGCTATGATACGAACTGATTTAACTCCTTTGGGAAGAGTGGGAAGAGGACACCAAAAAGAGAAGCTAGAGCAACTGAGCTACTAAGCAGTAGCACAAACACTGAGTTGCATTTGGTGAAATTGCAAAGAATTAATATATAGTTTTTCCCAAGTGTGAGTACACAGTTGGCCTAAAAGAAACTATCTGTCCAATCTCATTTAGTTTCAGTGTTTCTGCACTGCGAGAAATTTTTGAATATGTCTGCACAGTTCAAAGACAATATATTCCATGTCTTAAACCAATTTCTAAAAAAATTATCAAATTTAATTAATGTGGTTCACATCATCATACAGAATGACATTGTAAGAAAGAAGTTCTCGAATAATAAAATGAAAAACATTTTCCCTGTTGTCACCTGGTATTACCTTATTCAGTAGTATGCTAGGCCGTGAACGTAAAAAACTTGTTAAACAGATATTTGTGACTTTTAGTATGGCCAGATCACTTTTTCTTGTCCTTCCTTGCAGTTTGATTAAATGTGCAAAGTATTCTATTTTTCCTGAAACTCATTGTCCAGTGCTTGTGGATAAACTGCCAACATAAGTCTAAAAGCCTTAAAATTGGATTTTTAACTTCCACATGCACATTTACATTTATGAATGTAAATTCAAAGTGTTGTTTACATGTGTTTGAGAACACTGCTGCCTTTGGTGTTGAGATGGTTTGGATTTTTTTATTATTATAAAATTTTGATATTTCCATCCAATGATAGAATAAATCACGATTCTCCTACTTTCATACTGTAAATAAGTGAAATGTAGCTGTAGTTTTAGCTTCTTGCTGAAACCTGTTTACTGTTTTACCAGAGAGAAATACAGTTTTTGTCTATTACTTAAGCAGGTATGGAGTTGGCATTTAAGTGATTTGTGGGAAAGATTCTCTTTTCAAGTTGTCAGACACAGTAGAACTTTGGTAAAAGTAATGAGTTGTGTTGCTAGAATATGTTACCAATTTGAAGACATGAATATAAAATCCCTAAATATCACCTTTGCTTTCATAGCCAAGATATAGAGCGCTTCAACTTAAAGCATCTCAGGAAAAATAACCCTGCTGTTCCGAAGCTGTTCTAGATCAGTCCCTGACAGTGGCCTTGTTGTTTCAGTTCCTTGCTGGACTGCAACCTGTCTGTGGAGAATGGAGCAGCGTGTTAGATTTGCTGTTCAGCATGGGCTTGTGTGTTGCACGAGTATGGCTTGATAAACCACATTTAACAACCAGTGCTTACAGTCATAGAGCACATCAGTGTAGGAATAGAGCTTTGATTTTGTTATTTTCCTGGTTTATTTTGCCAGTACCTGTTATATTGCTGTGAATAATATGAGTCTTCCTTGGAAGAAGGGAAAGCAAACTTGAGCTTTGTAGTTGTTTTCAACAAGAAAATCTTAATGGTGTTCACCACATACATAGGAGAGCCAGTTTTAATGGATTTCAGATTTTTTAAAACAAAAAACTCCTTCAGAGAAGCTTGTTATTTAAATTGTGACTGCGTTGCAGAACATCTCACATCTTGGGGAACTCTCTGAAAGTGATAAAACTACTGAGACTACACACACCCACAGTAGCTTAAATATGTGAAAAGGTAAGGAAGGCAGCTAATTGCTTACATTTAAATGCTCCATAAAATGAGAAAGTTGAGTTTCTTCAGAGATTGTTTTCTTAAATTAATCTAACCCGTGGAGCTATTTATGATGGCTGCATTTCATACTAGCAACGAAAATTTAATAGAATGAAATGTTTGGCAGCTTCAGTGTGCTTTGCAGCTGAGTAGACATTAAAGGCCTTTCTTTACAGGAGATAACACAAAATTTTCACAACCTGAAGAAGAATCCTTTATGTAATTTTTTTTTTTTTCAATCCAGAAAACATGAGCAGCTGGGTGGGGGCGTGAAGAATGAGAGGAGTTTGGAACAGAATGTCTTGAGTGTTAGTGGTCACATTTGTGAGCAAGAAACTAATGTTTTTCTGAGAAGAGTAGAATACAGAATCTCTAACAAGCCAGTTACAACATTTGGAAAAAGAAAAATCATGCAAAAGTGAAATGTAAAAGCACAGAAGTCCTTAGTAAAACAGTACCTCCTTTTAAACACGAATAAATTTGGAAGACAGCTGAAGACGAAGGATGATGACAAAACCCTAAGACTCATAACCCTGTATTTTTGCTATTAACCTTTCAACAGTGGGAATTTTTTTACCATGTGGTAAACCTACTTGTTGCTTTTACCATTGTTAGGGGGTGTTTGTAAGCATGTAGAGATTTGTGTGTGTATGTGTTAAATTTGGTTTGTAAAACTAAAGACTCAAATGAGGTTCTGATAGTGTATCAGTACTTTGGCTTGCCATCCCTTTGAGTCAGTGTCTCTAATCCATTTCACAGCTCTGAATGCTGTTAGTGAAATGAAGGTTAAGTTTTTGTTGATATTTCCATCTTAGTTCTTTTTTAATTCAGTGCTTACCTGATGTCTTCTGGAGACTGCTGTGTTTTTAAGATAAAACTAAAAGGTGTAAAGATGACTGCCATAAAAGATTTGCTCTTGATAGAAAAATAGATAATGAACCTTGCACAGACTTTAAAGGCTGATTTGATTGCTGTGTACTAGGGGAAGGAATTACAAAGTTTCTAATCACAGTTTATTTGTATATATGTTTGAAAGTAGTAAAATACAGAAGTGTTCTTTGGTCTTGAGGCACACTGAAAGCAGATCAGAGGGAGGTAGTATTAAGCATTGTGTGTAACTGATAAAAAACACCACAAATGAACTATAAATCCCATTAAACATAAACCCATATGTTCCTAATGAATAGTGAGGTAAATGGCTTATAAATAGGTAAATTGCCAGAAGTGCCTGCATTTAAATTTGCTGTGTGGAAGAAACATGAAAGCAGGCATCACAGAATAAGAGTGACTTCTTGCAAGTAAATTGTGGTTTTAAAATGTTGTAGTTGTTCCATCTTTGCAAGTACTAAACCAGCGTATAAATATTAAGCAGTTAATATAAAGAAGTTCAAGTTAATGTGATTTTTTTGTAATTTTTTTTTTTTAATTTACAAATATAGAAACCTTGTTTTTTGGAAATGACACTTTATAGGGCGTTTGTACTGACTGTACTGGCTTGTATTATGTTTGTACTGTCTTGTGTACTTGGTCTTGTGAAAAAAAAGTGTGTACTAAAATTTAACAGGTTTTTGGTTTGGTTTTTTTTGTCTTTCAATCTTCAGATTTCCTGTTTAAGTTCTTGGTCATAGGAAATGCTGGAACTGGAAAATCCTGTTTACTACACCAGTTTATTGAAAAGAAATGTAAGTAAAAGTAAGCACAGTAAGAGTTCTCCATTGCCTTGTACCACTATATGGAAGTTCTCACAATTCTATTTGTATAAATGAGGCTTTTAACTGAGAATTGCATTCAGAACCATGCTGTAAATCTTTTTTTTTTTTTTTTTTTGCCTGCTGTTTGCCTCTTATCAAAAGCCTGATATTGAGCAGTATTCTGTTTCTCTCAAATAAATATAACTGTCTGTTGATGAAAATACAGACTTAGTTTTGTGATAATTATATAAAGGTATAAAGGTATATAAACCTTTATACCTTATATATACCTTTATATACCTTAGGTATATATACCTTATATACCTTTATACCTTATAAGCTTATAGCTTCCCTAGGTTTGTTGTAAAGATGTGGATCTTTTAGAGAAAAAATATAGTGAGCAGATGAAATAGAAGTTGAATAAATTTAGAAAGCCTGTCATCTTTTTATAAATAACAAAGAATACGAAGTGTCCAAGGACAGTGTTTTATGTTAAGTAGTGGTGGAGACTCAATTGCAAATGCAATTTGGAGATAAAAAGATGCTAGAAAAGAAAATTTTCTATTGGGTAGTACCTTTAGCATGATGATTAAACAAAAATAATACACATTTAGAAACCTGTGTAAATCTGAGGTAACTTGTCTTTCTCAACTGAATGGTGATTCACCCTCTCTCTTTAGGATAATAATGTGTAATCACTAAGGCAGATGGCATGATTCGAACTGCGTCCTTGCTTGTAGTAAGGGCAGTTGTATATTGCAGAGCATCAGTGATATCAGTAGTGTACAAAAAAAAAGCATCTTAACTTCATACCATTAAGAAGTAGCTCTTGATTTTTTTTCATGGGCAAGACTGTGTCTCTTTATATTCTGCTTTTCCATTAATTTAAAAAATTTCTTCCAAGTCTTAAAAAACACGGAGGGGGGTGGACAGAAGTGTACAAAAGTTACCTTGCCACTTATTAATGTGAACTGGAAATTACTTAAGGCAGACCTTTTAGTGATTTCACACTGAGTAAGCTGTTCAAAAATTATGTTTATTTCTGCATGGTGGCAGTAGACTTACAAGTTGCACTGAATTGGGTATTCAGGAAGTGACTTGCAATTTGAACACAGAGTTGTTTTGCTTATACCTAAATTGGATTCTGTAAGAATTATTCACGTTAAATAGTCTTGAAATAAGTTGAGGTTTATTTCTTTTTTTTTTTATAGTCAAAGATGACTCAAATCATACTATAGGAGTGGAATTTGGTTCAAAGATCATAAACGTTGGTGGTAAATATGTAAAATTGCAGATATGGGATACAGCAGGACAAGAGAGATTCAGGTAGGTACCCTTTTAAAGTATTTTATTTAGTGTTTGTTATTAAATTGCTGCTGTGAGTATTAATTATCCCTGTTTATGAGTAGGCATAGCTTTTTGGTAAGTGAAGTTGTCTGCTTTCATATTATTAACTATACCTGATCTTCTGACGTGGGCATTACAACATACACCCACTGATTTAAGTAAAGCTGCCTTGCAGGGCCTGAGCTTCTGCTTGTTCTTTGGCTATTTTCTGTGATAGTTAAGGTATATGAGTAGAACATGTGGCTAAAGGTTCATTCACAAGCCAAATTCTGAAAAACTTTTTTAACTGTGTATGTAACTCTAAGTTTAGAAGGCCTTCTATTGGTTGGAAAAAGTAAATGCCAGGAAACTGTAAGATGTTGGCAATTGGCATGAAAACAATTTCATAGTATAATATTCTTTTAGCAGGGGAAAAGAAATAAATTGGTTACCAAGTTCATTGGATAAATGAACTTCTAGAGGACTGAGGCATCTTAAGTTTCTTAAAGAACAAGCAATATATTTGTCAGCTTAGAACCACCAATGTACTAGGGTTAAAATAGTGCTGTATTTTAACTGTCACACATCTGAAGAATCAATCAAACTGAGTAAAGATCTAATGTATTTGTGTACATTCACCATCAAACAGGACTTCTGTTTTTTATAGTGTGGGGGGGTAAGGTTTCTTTGGTTGAGGGAGAGCAGTAGCTAACTGTCTGGCCATAGAATTCAGAGTAATGAGCAGCAGTTCGATTCCTGTATTGGACAAGTTCTTTGGATATATCTGTGACTAGGTAAAGCTGTGCAAGTGATGTGTAACCTCCATCCATGAAATCTCTTCAGTGTGTTGTCCAGATATCCTGGGATTCTGAGGAGCTTGGAGGTTCTGTACTTTGAGGCTTGTGCAAATTCTGCTCTCTCAAGTTCAAAATGCCCACAGATTGCAGGTCAATTTTTTCCTGTTTTTTATAATCAATCTAATTATTTTCTTTTTAAGGCTGACCACACCTCTGCTTAATTAGCAGGTTTTTTCCTTCTACCTTTCGTAGGATGTTTTGCTTTTACTTGCGTTGTCTTCTCCTCTTCAACTTGAGGAATCTTACATTGTTCAGTTACAATTACTCTTCTCATTTTTGTCTCATGCTGAGAGTTAAAAAAAAAACATAGGTTGGTTGTGATTATGGTGACTAATGGTCCAGTTCCATATTGGGTGATACAGTATGATGATGTAGCTTTAGCAACAAACAGGTTATAATGAACTTTGAGAATCCCTGTATGGCTATATTTAGTGAAAGAGCTTTGTCAAAAGTCTATTTGTAAGTAGTTTACTGCTACACAGCTGATAATACTTTATAAAAGACACATTTTATTTGAAGTATATAAATGAGAATTGTTTCATTCTATGGATTGCATTATATTAACCCAGATTTAAAACAATGAAGGTATTACTATCTAAACTTTTATTTCAGGTCTGTAACAAGGAGTTACTATAGAGGAGCTGCAGGTGCTTTGCTTGTCTATGACATAACCAGGTAAAAACTCTTGTGCTTTTAGATTACTGGATGCAATTAACACATAGTGATTCCTCCGACCTAATCAGAGAATGCGCAGGAAGAAAAGAAAGGGGCAGGTCCTACTTTGACCAACCTGATCTCTTTTTATGACCAGGTGACCTGCCTGGTGGACATGGGGAAAGTTGTGTATGCAGTCTACCTGGACTTCATCAAGGTCTTTGACAGTGTTTGCCATAGCAAACTCCTGGCAAAGCTGGCAGCCCATGGCTCGGACAGGGGCACTCTGTGCTGGATTAACAACTGACTGGATGGCTGAGCCCAGAGAGGGATGGTGAATGGTGCCACATCCAGTTGGCAGCCAGTGATTAGTGGTGTGCCCCAGGGATCAGTACTCGGCCCAGTCCGGTTTAATATCTTCATTGATGACCTGGATGAGAGGATTGAGTCCACCATCAGTAAGTGTGCAGATGACACCAAGTTAGGAGCATGTGTCGATCTGTTAGAGGGCAGAAGGGCTCTGCAGGGGGACCTGGACAGATGGGCATAGTCCAGTGCCATGAGTTTTAACAAGTCCAAGTGCCAGGTTCTGCACTTTGGCCACAACAACCCCATGCAGTGCTACAGACTGGGGACAGAATGCCTGGAGAGCAGCCAAGCAGAGGGACCTGGGGATACTGATCAACAGCCAACTGAACATGACCCAGCGGTGTGCCCAGGTGGCCAAGAGGGCCAGTGGCATCCTGGCTTGTATCAGGAATAGTGTGACCCAACAGGACCAGGGAAGTCATTCTGCCCCTGAACTCAGTGCTGCTTAGACCACACCTTGAGTACTGTGTCCAGTTTGGGGCCCCTCAGTTTAAGAAAGATGTTGAGGTGCTTGAATACATAAAGAGAAGGGCATGAAGGCTGGTGAGGGGGTCGGAGCACAGCCCTACAAGGAGTGGCTGGGGGAGCTGGGGTTGTTCAGCCTGGAGGAGACTCAGGGGAGACCTCATTGCTCTCTACAACTACCTGAAAGGAGGTTGTAGCTAGGCAGGGGGTGGTCTCTTCTCCCAGGCATCCAGTGACAGAACAAGAGGACACAGTCTCAAATTGTACCAGAGCAGGTTTAGGCTGGACATTAGGAAGAAGTTCTTCATGGAAAGAGTGGTTCCAATGGGAGGCCATTGGAACGGGCTGCCCAGGGAAATGGTGGAGTCACTTGGAGGAGTCCCTGGCGGTGTTTAAGAGGAGTCTGGATGAGGCACTTAGTGCCGTGGTTTAGTTACTTAGAAGGGCTAGGTGATAAGTTGGACTCGATCTCAGAGGTCTTTTCCAATTCTATGAATGTCTTGAATGTAAACAACCTTGAAGGGTTAGACCTATATACAGGAATTGACCCACCAGTAGCTCTCTTAATCACGGTGGACTACATGCAAACGTTAAAGAAGCCTTGCAACAGAAACTGGGAGCAAACTTTAGCCACTTCAAGGTGGTACACACCTATGCTGGTATAACAGGTCATCCTCTGGACAGCTCTACCTACATATTCCTTAACTGTAGCCCAAAATTTTGTTCATCTGTGCGTTTTGTAAAACTTCAATATTGTAGGCATCCAACAGAATGCCATTAAATATTTCCACATTTGTTTCCTGGCCACCATTGACAGATACTTGTCAGATAATTTTTGTGTCGATTAGTGGTGATTCTCTAGATCTGTTGCTCTTAGTCCTGTGAGTATCCTCCTCTGAGCAGTCTTTGACATATTTGTGTTGTGCTTAAGGTCATTTGGACAAATTTTTCAGTCTTACTGCTTGAAGGCTTTATCTCTGACCACCCGGACAATGATTGAAGGTGTGTGCAGGGTAGCAACCTGCACTATTGTTTGTCTTGATGCAAATGTGAAAGTTCAGGAATGCAGTTATGCATAAATGTAGTGAATTCTTACAGTCTCACCTGCAACTTAGGTATCAATTGAATTTCAGCTCGTTGTCATCCCAAAATTGCATGCACAAGAGGCTGAACCTAGATTACTGCTTTAAATGTTAGCTTTTTGCTTTAATAGGGTATTTTGTAACTATGTGTATTTATGTCTTGTGTTTAATTTTAATTTTACTTTTTAAAAACTTTAAACTTTTAAATAGTTTAATGAAGGCATACTGAGATGTGTAGATGACTTGCCTGACTAGCAGCAATTTGTTGTTTGCCACAAATACAGATTTGCCTTCTGAGCTTTAGTTGAGTGATCTGTTCACAAACCAGGTGTGCGTTCCAATAAAGGATGTCGTTTTCTACTTAGCCGGGAAACCTACAACGCGCTTACTAATTGGTTGACAGATGCAAGAATGTTAGCAAGTCAAAACATTGTGATAATACTTTGTGGAAACAAAAAGGATCTTGATGCAGATCGTGAAGTTACTTTTTTAGAAGCATCCCGGTTTGCACAAGAAAATGGTAAGTAGTACAAAGTCTTCATGTGGCATTCAAAGATGCTTAATACTTACTTTATTTTTTGTTTAGTCAGGGAGTGCTTTTTCCACTGTACATTGTCAAAATCTACAGGAAAGAGTTCTGGCAGCACATGATGAGGCTGGAGAGGTGGGTCTATGCTGACCTCATGAGGTTCAACAAGACCAAGTGCAGGGTCCTGCATCTGGGTCAGGGCAGTCTCAGGCACTGATACAGGCTGGGCAGGGACTGGCTTTAGAGCATCCTTGAAGAAAAGGACTTGGGCATGCTATTGGATGAGAAGCTCGATATGAGCCACCATTGTACACTTGCAACCCAGAAAGTGAACCATATCCTGGGTTTAATCAAGAGAAGTGTGGCTAGCAGGTCAAGAGAGGTGATTCTCCCCCTCTATGACACTCTAGTGAGACCCATCTGGAGTACTGTGTCCAGATCTGGAGTCTCTATTACAAGAAAGATACGGATGTATTGGAACATGTCCAGAGACGGCGGCCGTCCAGATCACAGGGCTGGAGCACCTCCCCTGTGAAGACAAGCTGAGAGTTGGGTTTGTTCAGTTTGGAGAAGACTGCAAGGAGACCTTGTGACCTTCCAATAAGAAGGCCTGCAAGAAAGCTGGTGAGGGACTTTTTAGGGTGTCAGGTAATGATAGGACTAGGGGGAATGGATCTAAGCTAGAGGAGGGTAGATTTAGATTAGACGTTAGGAAGAAGTTCTTCACCATGAGGATGGTGAGACACTGGAACAGGTTGCCTGGGAAAGAGGTGGAAGCCACATCCCTGAAGGTTTTTAAGGCCAGACTGGATGTGGCTCTGGGCAGCCTAATCTAGTGGAAGGTGTCCCTGCCCGTGGCATGGGAGTTGGAACTCTATAGATGATCCTTGAGGTCCCTTTCAACCCTGCAAGTTCTGTGATTGTGTGAGGATGGTGCATCTGTGCTAATAGAAGCACATGCTATTTAAATCTGGTGACCAGTCATACCTCTGGTTACAGCTGCTACTTAAGAGTTCCTTCTACACAGAGAGATATTCCTTAGGGAATGTAAAACAACTTCAGGTATTACCTTGCCTCAAAAAGGTTGAGGAGAAAATTAAGAGCACCATTTCCTGGTTTTCAGTATCTTTTGTATTCTGTAGATCACAGACAATGTTGCACAGAGTGTGCTGCAGTTGGAAGCAGTGAGTTTTAATCATGGGAAACTGAGTTCAGTGTATGACTTGGATCCAGAGGACTATTACCTGGGCTGTAGTATTCAGAATTTCCTATCTGAGTACACATTTTTGGCAATAGTTCTTATTAAGAAATTTTGTACTGTTCTTAGCTTTCATGCTTTAAATTACTGTATCAGACATTCCAAACTGTGGTGAGATTGTTTTTCTTGTGTCAAATGCAGAGCTGATGTTCTTGGAAACAAGTGCACTAACAGGGGAAAATGTTGAAGAGGCCTTTGTACAGTGTGCAAGAAAAATACTCAATAAAATTGAATCAGGTAAATTGATATTCTTTCCTTTTTTTTTTCCTGAAAACTGAAAGTACACATGGTAATATTACCATTCAAAGTTCTCTAATATAATTAATCCACAGAACATTTTGTTGTGGTAAAATAATCCATTTGGTTTTTAGCTACTTCCCACGTGCTTTAGTGGGAATGGATGTGTAAGTCAGATCTTTGTATCTGAAAAGGGGGGTGGTGTGAATTATGGGTATTTTTTGCACAATGTTTACCTTAACAGTCAACTCTGAGTGCAGGCTGTGCATTCTGTGGGTTGCTATCTCCCTACAAACGTCAAACCTGACATTGGACTCCTTTAGCAATGTAGAATAAAAACTTAGTATCAGGGCAGACAAAAGTTTTAATTCCGCTCCTCATGCCTAGTAAGAAATAGACTTCAGAGGGTTTGAACAGTGACACTGAAAATTTCAGGGATGTTTCCTAGCAACTGTTTCCTCTGAAGTGATCTTCCTGCCTCTTGGTTGAAACCATTTTTACTTTTGCAGACCTAGAAATATACCAGAAGTTTCTCTGTACAAGTGGGCAGGTTTCTATTGGAGATAGGTTCGTAAGTGCTAGGTGACGCTATAGCTGATTTGCATTCCAGTCTTTCTGTCTCATCCTTTAGCTGTTAGATATCTTCAAAGTCTTAAGTATTGGACATACAGAAAAGTCTGTCTCAGACTTTTATTGAATGCCAAATGTAAATTTTCAGCTCAAAAGAATACAATGTTTTCATGGGAATTTGCTGATTACTGCATCAGATCAACATTAAACATCAGCTTTCATTTAAAACAACTGAAAAAAAAAGCCTCAAACAACAAAACCCAGTGACAACAAAAAAACATAAACGAAACAAAAATCTCACAAGCCAAAACACAAAGAATAGCTAGTTTCTTATAATACTGTAGTTCCATGACTGATGTAAAGAGACCTTACCACACTGAAGCAAATCTTGTTTTCTGTGAGCTGCTTCTGTTTATTTTGTGTCAGCACACATGCACTGAGTCCTGGAACAACTGAGACTGGAAAGAACCTATGGAAGTCTCTAGACCAACCTCCTGTTTAAAGCACATTCGGATTCAAATTGAGAGCATGTGCCCAGGGCTTGTCAAGGCACATTTTGAGGTGCTGTAGAAATAGATTACATGGTGTGCCTACAATTCTGTAGCTGTTTCTTGCTCTGCAAATTGTTAGTTAGCATTGTGTCCCGTTGGTAACCAGTTGCTGCTATCTACTTAGTCCCCAGCCTATAACAGTGCTTGGAGTTGTTCCATGACAGATGCAGAGCTCTGCGTGTTTAGTTGCTGAGTTTCATGAGGTTCTTGATAGTCTGTTACTCTAGCTTGGCCAAAGTCTTTTTCGAATGGCAACCCTACTCTCAAGCTATCAACTGGTACCCTTAGCATGGAAGGACCATGTTGATAGGTAACTGATCTGCTGACTTACAAAGTTCTCCCAAATGAGTGATGAACCTGAATAAGTGATCTGAAATATCCAGATGGATTCAGATGTTTCTGATCTTGGCCATTCCTCCGTACAGCCATAAGAACACTTCTGAAGGCACAGGCTATGGAGTAAGCAGAAGTGGGTACCAGAAGGGGCAATATCATTCACTCTGGAGATAGTTCTTTATGCAATTCTACTGTTAGATTGATCCATTTTTGTTTGGCGTGGTATCTACAGTACTACTGTCTTTGCATATTGGTCTCTGGAAGCAGATTTTCTTTACCAGTGTTCAGAGAAAACATTTTTTACATTTCATTTGTTACACATAGTGCCAACACATTTCTTGTTGCAGCCTAACTCACAGACAAGCTACTTTTGTTGGTAAGGATTAAGGGCACAGTTGTGATTACAGGAGAAGATGATAGAGGTTTGGAATTGCCTAAAAGTAAACAGAATTGCAGTAGATCTCTCCGTAACAGTCCAACGGGATGGCATAAGTGCTGGGTGCTGCACTTTGGCCACAACAACCCCATGCAGAGCTACAGGCTGGGGTGGGAGTGACTGGAGAGCAGCCAAACAGAAAGGGATCTGGGGGTACTGATTGACACCCACCTAAACATGAGCCAGCACTGTGCCCAGGTGGCCAAGAAGGCAAATGGCATCCTGGGCTGCATCAGGAATAGTGCAGCCAGCAGGAACAGGGAGGTCATTCTCCCCCTGTACTCTGCACTGGTTAGGCCACACCTTGAGTACTGTGTCCAGTTCTGGGCCCCTCAATTTAAGAAGGACATTGAGGTGCTTGAGCGTGTCCAGAGAAGGGCAACGAGGCTGGTGAGAGACCTCAAGCACAGGTCCTATAAAGTGAGGTTGAGGGAGCTGGGATTGTTTAGCCTGGAGAAGAGGAGGCTCAGGGGAGACCTTATTGCTGTCTACAACTACCTGAAGGGTGGTTGTAGCCAGGGGGAGGTTACCTTCTTCTCTCAGGCAACCAGTGACAGAACAAGAGGACACAGTCTCAAGCTATGCCAGGGGAAGTTTAGGCTGGAGGTGAGGAGAAAGTTCTTGACTGAGAGAGTCATTGGCTGCTGGAATGGGCTGCCCAGGGAGGTGGTGGAGTCACCATCCCTGGAGGTGTTCAAGGCACGTTTGGACGTGGCACTTGGTGCCATGGTCTGGTCTTGAGGTCTGTGGTAATGGGTTGGACTTGGTGATCTTTGAGGTCTCTTCCAACCTTGGTGATACTGTGATAACTAGAGCAGAATATCACTAGTCATTTTTTATCTGATGTTGTTAGTTAAACTGGAATGTGTTATTTGCATGTGATCTGTCTTCTTGTGACCATTTTTATTTTTTCTCATCAGGAGAACTGGATCCAGAAAGGATGGGTTCAGGTATTCAGTATGGAGATGCTGCCTTGAGACAGTTGAGATCACCACGAAGAGCGCAAGCACAAAGTGCTCAAGAATGTGGATGTTAAAGAAGCAAAACACAACATCCCAAATACTTAGTTCAGATACAGAAGGTAAGGTTACAGAAGTCTTAGGGTTTTGGGTAATTACCATATTTCATCAATGTGCTTGTAAAGAATGTTACAGTCTAGTGAAATAATGCAAGTAGAATGGGTTATTTTTTGTACTTTGATTTTTCTTCTACCATCTGCTCAGCAAAGCAGGACTAATGCTCTTAGTGAAGTATTTTTAGGTCTTTGCTTACTGAGTAATGCTGTGGAAAACATTTTCAAATTCTATATTCCTGGCAGTTACCTAACACACAGTTGTAGAGAAGGTAGATAATTTCTATCATGGACAAATATCACTAGAAAGGAGAATTCACGAAATGCATGATGCATTATCTTGTCCAAAGTTATTATATAGGGGTTTTTTTTCTGAAAATAAGACATCTCAGAGACTTAAAGATAATACTGAATTTCAAACTTCCACTGACTTTTTTTCCCTACCTAAAAGCAGCCTGCTGTCATTCCGATTCCTGTCTGTAGTGAGCATAAATGTAAATGAGAATAGTAGTATTTGCTGCTTAAGCAGTGTTGTCATCTAAAGAAGCTCTTCGGGTGCTGTTGCAGGCTATGTATTGGGTGTCTAGTCTTGTAAGAAAAGTCTTCCCAAGATGTTCTTCAGAAAATGCAAGGAACAGATTTTTCATTTTAACAATGAGTAAGAGACACAAAAGTCACATAACCTTCTCTTAAGTACAGCTTGGTATTTAGTCTTTCTTATAAACAGTTGTCCTTAAGACACCTCTCAGTATTCATGGATTTTACTTAACTCTTGCAGTATATAAGTGGCTCTTAGGACAGTCCTTTCTCTCTAATTATTTTGATACAACTGATCTTTATTTCTCTAATACAGGGACAGTAGCATCAAATTAAGCACTGCAGGCATAGTTACACTTCTCTTCCTCCTACAAATATCATAGAATCATAGAATGGTAAGGTTGGAAGGGACCTCAAGGATCATCTAGTTCCAACCCCCTGCCATAGGCAGGGACACCTCCCACTAGCACAGCTCACTCAAGGCATCATCCTTGAGCAAAGAAACTGACTGTTGGAAAAGAGCATTAATTGAGTTCAGTTTAGGTTAGCTTCTACAGGAGCAAATATTGTCTTATTTCAGGAGTTTTCAGATTGATCAGATAGAGATATTTGATGGAGTTCTCATGCATTTTACAGCTGACCTTGTCGGTGGCATTTGAAGAAATAGAAAAACTTGAAGACTGTGTTTTAAAAGAAACATCTTTCCACTGTCTACAAACTGAGCAGACCACTGCTGACAGAAAGGTGTACTGCATGGTGTGGGGCAGCAGTGTTCACACAACACAGAAGTCTGCAAAGGAAACTTGATAATTTGACGGACAGTATTAAGACTCATACCTGTATGTAAACATTTACCTGCTTTTGTTCTTTCACCTCTAGTTTAAAGCATTGCTATATACTGTAAATAACAGAACAGTCAGTTTGCAAAGCATGGTATACATATGTGTGCTGATAGAATGTTGCACTACAAGCAGTTGAATATTTTATTTTTTTATCATATAAACAAATTTAACTAAGGTAGGCTTTGTCATGTTTTTGTTGCACAGTAGTTTATACATGCATATATATATATATATATCCTGAACTATAGAACCACTGGCACTGTCAGTGAGGGGTTGTTTTATTTTTTTCCTAGCTTTGCCACGCTCTATCAAGCTGTTGATGTCAACACAGCTGTTGATTCTCAGCACAGGGTTAGGACCCACACTTAACACTTTCCAATGTGTAAGTCAGAAAAGTAATTTTTATTGACATTCAGATATCCTATTTTCTCAGAGTTCTTAAATAACTTCTGAAGCTGTTTTCTCAAACTTTCAAAGTTGCGGGAGTGGGGGGATGATGACGACACCACAAACCAACTTTTAAAAGTCTCAGATGGCTGTTGACCAGCTTGTGTTTTTCCTTGGTTCTGATGGTTTGTATTACACTGGCATCGTGAAGGTGGGAAGGTATATGGGAAAAGAACTGTGCATCTTCTGTGTGTTGGAATTGTATAGCAGAAGCTTGGGCTTATGGGGAACTAGCACAGCAGTTCTCCTAATCTCTTATCACAAACAGAGCAATCAGCTGTAGAAATATGGTCTCTCTTGAAGCTTACCTGATGAGGTATAAACTGAACCCAAATGGGTGGCTCTAAAGTATCCAGACTTTAAAAACTGGTTACTTTGTATTGCTGGAGCTCTACCCTTCGAACTATGTCTAAGTGCTGTTCATAATGCCTCCAGGAGACTTGTGTGATGGAAGGACATATGCCAAGCATACTACTTACATAGTTCTTTCTTCCTGTGAAACTCTTCAAAGGCAATTTCAGCCTTGGTATCAGTTTTGGTTTTCTACATTCAAACATAAAATTCAGAGTTTCTTTCCTGCTCTCAAGTGTGAGAGCTCTGGGACAAGAGATTAGGAATTCTCTCCTCATTCCTCAACTGCAGACAGAAGAGGAAGAGCTTTGTAGGGGGTCCAAGAGAGAGGACCAAGTCACAACATATCAAGTGTCATTTTTACAGTACCAAGACAACTGATAAAGAGAGTTGTGAATTTAGTTTTGCTAAATAAGGAGCTACAAAACAAAGTGTTTCTGGAGGTAGTTGAATTCAACCAATTCAATTCAGGGAGGCAAATTCACTTGCATTATAAAAATCACTAGTGACATTATTACTTTGTAAAGCTAGAAAGGGGATGCCTCCTTGGAAGTTCTGTATATGAATCCTCTCTAAGGGTTGCTTGTCAAAGCTAAACCAGAAAACTGAAGTGATGCTGTAATTTAGAGGGCTGTTAAACACCTCCCACTAGTACAGCTTACTCAAAGCCTATACAACCTGGCCTTGAACACCTCCAGGGAGGGAGCAGCCACAACCTCCCTGGGCAACCTGTTCCAGTGCCTCACCACCCTCACTGTAAAGAACTTCTTCCTGACATCTAGTCTAAATCTCCCCTCTGCCAGTTTACGAGGCCTTGAGTAACCTGTACTAGTGGGAGGTGTCCCTGCCTATGACAGAGGGTTGGAACTAGATGATACTTGAGGTCCCTTCCAACCTTGCCATTCTATGATTTGCTGACATTGCCCTCCATGCCCTCATCCAGATCATTGATGAATATATTAAATGGAACTGGTCCCAGTACTGATCCCTGTGGGACTCCACTAGTTACAAGACTCCAACTAGACTCCTGTCAAATAGAGAATTAACCTGTGTATCCTGTGCACCCCATCATATTTAGGATTGGATTTGTTAGTAACTAATAATTATTTCCAAGGAGTATTCTCTTCCTGGTAAGGGTATAAAATATCTTTTAGGTAGTTCAACTATGCATTACAAGAACAAAGAACTCCAAAGAAACTTACCTGTCTTAATCCTCCTCAGTTTATTTTCATTTCCAATATTCAGAAAAGAAAATCCTATAAAATAGACATTGGATGTAGTAGTCTCTTCCACAACTACAAACAGCAGATCATTAACTGTGATGTCTTGCATCTGATGGTGTCTGCCATCACTGGGAGATAGGGAGGTAGTTTGTTCCAAAACTCCAAACCAGTTCATGGGAGTCTGTGCCACTCTGCCCCCTACCACAATCTAATCAAGATTTCTCTATACAGACATTAGTGAAAGGTGAGCACATACTTAACAGCTAGGACATAGCACAAGTAAAGCTGGAGGCCTCTCTCCTGTCACTGTTGCAGTGGCTGAGGTGATGTGACATGGACAGAGGAATGGAGTGCACCCTCAGCAAGTTTGCAGATGACACCAAGCTGTGTGGCACAGTCGACCTGCTAGAGGGCAGGGATGCCATCCAGAGGGACCTGGACAGGCTGGAGAGGTGGGCCCAGGCCAACCTCATGAAATTCAATAAGGCCAAGTGTAAGGTCCTGCACCTGGGTAGGCACAATCCCAAGCACAAATACAGGCTGGGTGGTGAATGGCTGGAGAGCAGCCCTGAGGAAAAGGACCTTGGAG
>VWZE01023588.1:27050-92547 GCA_013396675.1 Eubucco bourcierii | reverse complement strand
CTGTACTAGTGGGAGGTGTCCCTGCCTGTGGCAGGGGTTGGAACTAGATGATCCTTGAGGTCCCTTCCAACCTTACCATTCTATGATTCTATGTTGGCTGTTGATCACAACTTCTATAGTACCAGTCAAAAGGAGTAAGGGAGCACATTACTCAATTCCATGGCCTTTAAATAGCAATTTTAGGGGCTTGACAGAGATTTTCTTATAACTTCTTCCTGTCCCTTTACATACCAGAGTGGCCTATTTCATATATACTTGGTTCTTATGATCACTTGTGTCAAGCATCTATGACTCTGCAGTAAGCACAATTTTAGTCTTTCTGTAACCAGCTGTCTTAAGCTGTCCCCTTCTGCTTTGGAAGGAAAGAATAATGTCATTATAATGAGTTTTGACATGTTTTTACCTTTTTTTTTTTTTTTTTAATGTATACTCTTACTGTATACACATTAACCTGGTTATTGTGTATGATTGGTAGTATTGCAACTTTTAATGCTGCGTATCTCACTGACATTTTAAAATCAAATCTTCTAGAATGGGAGCTGTTGGAAGCAATAGCTTGTACCAGTACAAGTGATAACTTACCATTTCTCTTTTGAGGTTTTTTTTCCCCCTCTCTAAAAATAAACATGTTAATAACAGCCCTGGAGTAGATTTTAATCTTCAGCATTATAGTTGACACAGCAAGCCTAGCTCAATGTGATAAATAGGTTAAATTATATACGTTGCCAAAGCAAAGGTGGCTTGGAATTTTACATTAAATACCAGATGGCTACATCCTAGGTTTTATTTTATGTGGAACATTAGCTGTTGAGCTTTTTAAGCCTGCCTTGCCTTTTAATGAGCCTGTTGGCCTACACTCTATTTAATGCTTGTGTCTAACACCAAATAAAGAACCTTTCTTGATTTTCTAGGTGTCTTACAGCAAATTCTCTTGTACAAGTTTTGTCCACTAACGTGACAAACCCTAACTGATCTTGAAAAAAACCCAAACAACACAAAACCACTTCTGCTAAATTCACCACATAGTATGTGGTTGGGAAAGCAGCAGCAGCTACAGAAGCTGGAGTGCTTAAGTGTATTTTGTGGGAGCATGCTGTGGCAGGCAAGGGCCCAACCCTGCTGCCCTGTTAGAGGGGAACAAGACATCAAGTCCCTTTTGTGTGTTCTGTGGTTGCAAAGGTACACTTAGCTTGTGTTTGTGTCTCTCTGCACTAATCACCAGGGATGAAATAAATCTGCCTAGACCTCTTGGAGAACACTTTTTTTTTAAATCTAAAGGGGAAGGATGTTACTGCAAACTATTAGGCAACTCAGAATTCACAGTTCAATTAGGTACCTTACAGCTTAAAATTACACAGTTCCTGTAATTAATTTTACAAATGAATGCTATTTGAAAACCTCATTACTCTGTACAACTCATTTGCATTCTATTCTGTATGTATTTCTGGTTTTTCCCTTATCAGTGGGAAAAAAAGCCAATCAGAGAAGGGAAGAGTATTAATATTAATATTCCCCTCAAGCTATGCCAGGGGAAGTTTAGGCTTGAGGTGAGGAGAAAGTTCTTGACTGAGAGAGTCATTGGCTACTGGAATGGGCTGTCCAGGGAGGTGGTGAAGTCGCCGTCCCTGGAGGTGTTCAAGGTGGGTTTGGACGTGGCACTTGGTGCCATGGTCTAGTCTTGAGGTCTGTGGTAACAGGATGGACTTGATGATCTTTGAGAATCTTAGAATCATAGAATGGTAAGGTTGGAAGAGACTTCAAGGATCATCTAGTTCCAACCCCCTGCCATAGGCAGGGACACCTCCCACTAGTACAGGTTACTCAAGGCCTCATCCAGTCTGGCCTTGAACACATCCAGGGAGGGAGCATCCACAACCTCCCTGGGCAACCTGTTCCAGTGCCTCACCAAGGTCTCTTCCAGCCTTGGTGATACTGTGTGATACCATGGAAGAATTACAGGAAGAGTACAGGAGACAAGATAACTCTCAGCTGGACTTGTAACTAATCTAACCCTTTACCTAACCACCAGTCGATTACAGAAGCTTGTCACTTTCCAGGAAAGTTGCCCTGTGGCACAAGCAGAAGCCACAGTTTCACACAGAGACTAAAACAACCTGTAATGGAAAATTTGAAACCCTTTACAAAACATACTGCAAATACTCAAGGAACCTTGTGTCACTCATTTTATTCACATTACAAGTTGACACTACACTACTGAATAGAGACAATAGAGAAACATTAAAAACATACTGTCTAAAAACTTTTAAAAAAAACACATATTGCTTCAAGCTTAGACTGTATTTCCCTATTGTTTTTAAAGTGAATTCAGTGCTAACAATAGCTGAGGCAGCTTCCCATTCACTTGTACCCCTGATTTTAGAGGCTACAGTCAAGGTGTCGAGTCAGACTCCATATATGGCTTTGCTGCTGAGTGCACTAAGTAAGCTGGAAAATAAACTAGAACATCTAGGATACCATACAAGGCCCTCAGATTGCTAGTTTTTGGTCCTTATCACAGTAAAAGTCAGAGAGGCCTTTATAGTTGTGGCACTGCATTATTCAGTTAAAAACGAGGATACACTTTCCTACGTGTTAAAAAGGTGATTAAAATGTGCAATTCTTACCTGGATAAAATTACCAAAAACTCATGTCTGTCCCTCAGTTTAAGTTTGGCTGTAGCTTAGCTATCACCTTGACTGTCTCAGCTTCCAGTGAAAAAGTAATTCAGAGTTGCAGAGATGCGGCAGCAGTGACGGAACAGGCATGCTACTGTGTTTTACATGGACATTCTTACAGTTTTCATTGCAACGTTTTACATTGTAAACACTAGTCTTCACAACACTATAGTTACAGTGCAGCATTACACATTGTAAAAGCCTTGTTTCACGTAGCTAAGTACTTTCAGAAACAAAGGAGTAAATGCTTATTTTAATAAAGACTTCGGACAGCTGACTATTTACTGTGTTCTTAAAAGTTTTACTTCTACAACAGGAGTGAGAAATGTTCAGCATTTTTCTGACTTCAGGAGTTTTTGCAAGACAGTTCAGAACTTCCATAACTGATAGTGACAATCACTAGGCTTTCTGTTTTTTAGTGAATCCAATTTGATGCAAAACAGCCACCTCCTGCAAGAACCTGTGGGGGAAAAGTGCTGTTTTCTAAGTCAATTGGCTTTTCATTCATTATCGAAACACTAAAATGGTTTTGCAGTCTTCAAGACATTTGCCATCTGCCAGGCTGCATATACATATTGCAGTGATTGGAACTATACTAATTCACATCACCTAAGCAAACCTACTAGCTTTTTTTTTTAAGCTAAGTAATGCCCAAATGCAGGAAGGCTACCTGATCTGCAGAATAGTCTATCCCACTTCAGGCATTGTATTACTTAAACCAAGATAGTACCAACATAATACCCAGATTTTTTTTTTAGCTATAGACCATTTGAAAAAAAAACATGACAGTGACTAACATGACCTGATTAGTGTCACTGCTATATTCTAATATTGTTTTGGTGATCAGTTCTTGGTTAGACAGTGATGGGAATTAGATAATTTCCTTATTCAACAGCATCAAGGCTGCTCTGTACTATTCTCATGCTCTACAGACACCTGAACAAGCCTGTTGGAGATATTTTGTTGCCCATTACCCAAAGCAGAAGACGTTTAAGCCTTCTATAGTTATTGGAAAGGCCAACATCTACTGAGAAATCCATCTTATCCAAAAATGGGTACTTAAGGCAGGGACATAGTCATCCTAGCTTCTCCTTTCTCAGTGGGAAGAGAAGCTGTCTTTAAAAGCATGGCAAGATGAGTCCTGCCCTGCACAACCATAGAAACTGTTTAATGTGAGAGAATGCACTGAGGTCACAGTCCATCTGCTGTAATTACATACAAGTGTCCAAAGCCTGTGGGCAGCAGGAACAGGCTGTTTTCATTGAATAAGGCTGTTAAACTACTGACTAGTGCTCTGATACTGTTCAAAGCTAGTGTGGATTTCCAAATTGAAACAGCCTAAGAGGAAATTAAAGGAATCTCATATGGAGTAAAGGCATCCTCTGAAACAGTCTGCCTCAGTTTTGGGCACTGTTCTAAAGCTGTATTAAATTCCAGCCTGTTTACTTAAGAGTCAGCATAGAGTAATTTTGCTGTGTATAAGACATCCTTAATTATACATTGCATTCCCAGATTTACAAAGCTGGAAGTCTGCTAGTAGGTATTCTGAAGACTTGCCTGTATTTTTTATATCTTTATGCTTAAAAGATAGGTAAAAATCAGATTACAATTTCATGGATTCTAGGACATCTTAGTAAGGTAACAATTTAAGAGTAATGAAACCTTTACTGATGTAATGTAATTAACGCTAGGAGGCAGCAGTGCTTGAACCCTTGGCATGATTACTGTCAATAACACAACTGAACCTTTCGCTAAGCATAGGATTACCACTGTAACACAGAGTTAAAGAGTCCTGCTTACTCACTGAGATTGTAGAATGAAGCTAAGACTAGTGCAAGTTTCTGGTGCAGAAGTGCAAGTGTGCTTCCTGTGAGGTGTCCAGTCTGTAAAGCAGGCTTCAAAACAATTAAACTGAGATAACCAATATATATAACTTAATACACAACACATCCAAACAAAACTTTGAAGCTCACAGCTACAGCAATAATCTGCCTAAAGCTTAGTTATCAAACTGAAAACATCTACAGCAGTCTGAGGGAAAAACACTCACTGAGGATCTCACAAACAATAACTGTCTTGCTATATAGAAGTAGGACCTACAAAATGAGTGTTCAAACTCCATTATATATTCTTGTCTACTAAAGGGTACACCTTTCCTCCTTCCCCCAAGCACTCATGCCTGTGTAGTAAGTTCTGTACTGATTTTGAGAGGCAGAAAGCTACCCAGGACTTCATCTACAAGTTCTATCAACATGATTTTCAAGTTTAAAATCTTTAACAGTATACTTGCACAATGCCACCAAATGGAATGCATATTCCACTCCAACCCCCACTGAGCATAACAAGATACTAAGTGTTAAAAATAGACTTCACTAGACGGGAGCCAGCCCTCTCCTTCAATAAATGCATTTACATGGTTAAGAGTGAATGTGGCCACAAGCTTAATACAGTGGTATAACTTGATACTGGTAGAACAAGCAACTGCTTACTGAGCAGAAGCTATAAGATAATGATTGTCTGCATCAGTTATTTGGTACAACAGGCACAGCAACAGAAAAACAATCCTGTAGCTGTTTGCTGCTCTGAAAATTGGTAGTTCATTCTAAACAACCTTGGAAACAACAATAAAAGTTAGCATCAGCACAAGGCTTTTTGAAAATTTGTACATACAGACAGTACTTAGTATTTGCTTGCCTAAAACATCTACATTTGTTAGTGCTGTTTACCAGACCCACTGACTTTCCTGCTGCCTGTCTAAATAGACTTTATTTTGGTAGAAATACTAAATCAAATAGTACTATAAATGTAAAGGCACCTCCATCACACCTTTAAAAGTCTTTCCCCAACACTACCTCCCCATGACTTGGGCTTTTTTTAAAATAAGGGACAAGAGTTTATTTGTGACCAAGATCAAAAATGTGTTTTTTTTTACTTCTAGTATGCCAGAGGTCCCCCCCCCCCCCCCCCCCCAAAGGAGTCAACTGAAACATTAGAAAAGTTCCCAAAAGGGGAATTGTTTAAAAGTTTGGGTAGCTGTATCTAAAAGCCTCTTCAAATGTTATGGCTCTGACAATGCACCCCACTGTGAGGTAGGTAGCCAAGATAAAAATACTATAACAAATATTTCAATAGCTGGAAACTCCCTATAAAAACCTTGCATAAGTAGTTTGGTTCCTTGCACCAGTGTCCTGATATGCCTAACTTTTGACAATGCCCACAGGAATCCAAATTCACCGAGCTCTTGCTGAGTAGCATCTCATGTACTCTGTCATCCAAGGGTTATCTGGTGGGGAGGGTTTTATTTGCCAAGCTTTCTCTGCTTCTGCTGATCGCACTCGCCTCTGAGAAAGCTTCCTTTTGTCCACTTGTCTCCTGTTCTTCGCTCGTAGAGCAGATTCGTGGATCTAAAAGACCAGAGTTAGTATTACAGAAGGAAAACAGCTTAGAACCAACCCCCTGAGAAACACCAAAGATCACTTTGCATTTGTCCCAATCTCAATTTGTTTGTTAGCAAGATTGTATTTTCTTCTGCAATTGGTACCACTAACAGAAGCACAGATTTTTTTTTTTAAATAAAAATTCCCAAGATTGCATTCTGCATTATTTTTCCCACTTCACACCACTAAACAATTCCAAAGATCTTGAATGTTTCAGTCTTACTCTAAGAACTGAGATTCCTTAAAATGTTATTTCTGTAGTTTAAAATTCTTAAACATCCTTCAACATGCCCAAGCACTCCTTAAAAATTAAGCCACAGTAGTAAAAAACAAGCCCTAGAAACTCCTAAGTAGACTGAAGAATTTGATATGCTGCAGGCATACCTACATATATTAATAGTTTATCATATTTATTCAAATATTTACACAAAAGGTAACCTTAAGCGACTGCTTCTGGAGAGGCAAGCAAACAGATTTAAAACTGTCTCCAATCTCAATCAGGAAATAGTAATACCTTTCAAACATTCCAGAAAAGTGACCTAGCCAGGCAGTAAGTAGTCACTTCCCACTTAGGAGCATCCTTATTGACAAAGCACTACATAGTGGGAAATATTTCACAAGTGTCCTGCCCAGCCACTCCTATCTCAGGACTCAATTTTAGAGTATCTGTACCTATTTCTAGCAAAATAAATACTACAACTCTTCAAAAGAATAAATATCTCTGCTCAGGTCAGGCATCAGCCTCTGTTAGCCTTCAACATAAAGCACCAGTCAACTATTTCCACCACCGGCCAAAGCTTATTAACCCAGCAGCACTGTCATCAGCAAGGACAGCTCCTTTCAAAAACTGCAAAGCCTTCCTCATTTTCCTGAAAGGCTTGAGTTGTCCCAGAAGGAACAGACAGTGCCTCAAATGCCTTCCAAAACAGCCCATTAGAAGTGAGCTCCATCTTACACATCCTTGCCCACCTTAATCCCTCAGGTGTCTTGGGTCATAGATTCAGACTTCAGATTAGTAGTAAGATAAAGACAAGACACTAGCAGGAATACATTAATGATGGATTTACCAGCTAGGACAGTTGTAGACAAGAAACTGAGATCATCTATTTTAACACTCCAACCTTAGTGCTTCTTGTCAAGCCAGGAAACAGTCCCCACTACAGCAGAATCCTGGTGCTTTCCATAACCATATCAAATTTTGTGCCATTTTTACATCGGTCCTGCAATCCCTCATCCATCTAATGGACCATTCTGCTGTCAGAAAAAGGGTCTCTGCTGGAAACCCACTGAAACAGGCTGCTAGATAAACGTTTTAGCAACAAGCATTCATACCTTCTCAGTGAGGCTCATATGCCTAGGATGTGCCCCAGCAAAAGTCACTCTCAGCACAAGTGCTACCCCAGTGTTCATATACCTGCCTGCTGTGGGATGCCTGGTGCTAACTGCCTGCTGCTTTTCTCTTGTTTTCATGAAGTTCAGAATGCAGAAATACACTTATAACAGCCACTTTGGCTGGTAGTGCTGCAACAGCCAGAAACAAGATAACCAAGTTTTAATTATAACTTGCAAGTATTGGTCAAACATTGGAAATTTCCAAACTGATTAACAGTTAAGAGCTATTTGATTTGGACATGTCAGACTTCTGCAGGTTTACAGCTAGAATCTTCATGCACTCAAAGGCATCCCTGAGAAGTTTTTCCTAGGTATTAGGTATGGCTTATCTAGGCACTAAGCAGCCACTGCCCTTTAACAAAACAGATAACAGAAGTTTTCACTTACTTCGTTTGCTGAAGCAGAAGCACGGACATTGTGAGTTTTCTGGCTTCCAGTATCTGTCTGTCTTTCTGCCCACCCATACAGAGCAAAGGGATGTTTATTCTCCTTTGCTGTATCTGTCTTCTGAGGACTCTTGGCTGATCTTCGATCATTACGACTGGACAAGGCACTTCGACTCGGACGTCGTCCCATACGGCTAGCTTTGTCTGCTTCCTTTACAGAATTGTGTTCTTCAGTTTTTCCTTGCTCTTCTTTCTGTTGCTTTTCTTGCTCTTCTTTCTGTTGCTTTTCTTGCTCTTCTTTCCGCTGCTTTTCTTGCTCTTCTTTTTCTTTCTCTGAGCAAAACAATAATAGAAAGTTATACTTTAAGCTTCCAATGACAAAATACGTCTGATTTGCACAGCCTCTCAGTACATCACTGAAGCTGTGGTTTTTAGAAATGGAAGATATCATTACTTCCTCAGCAACAGCTGTATACTGTGCTTAAACACCTTAATTCCATTTCAGTGGCTACAATATTTCCAAGCCCATCCCTCTATACCTCAACTTTCACATACCCGAAACCAGCCTTTAACTGGTGAGGCTACAGATACCAGATAGCTCCCTGGCAGTATTTTAAATACTGTTTTCTGTGATCTTCTGTGTTCACTGTTTCATCCTTCCATCATTCAGACAGCAAACAGATGGACCACTCAATGCCACACAGATCCTGCCAGCCAGAGAGAAGTCTGATAAAAAGTACATGCAATAATAAATCCTTCATATTATTAAGCTTCCACTGAAAGAAAAGTGATTCATTTCAAGCTACCTGACTGTACATACATCTTCATTGTGATTTTCGGTTTATGGAGCAGAGGGGAATAAGCAAAGACTTAAAGTGATAGACATCATGATGCCTTGCTATATGTTCTGTGAAGTATGATTTACATTTAAGTACCATGCTCTATGGGCAATGCCCTCCAAAACTCACTTCCTCCAAGTGCTTTTTAACCCTTCCATAAGAGTCCAGTATTTGTCCTCTGAGCACTGGGTAAGTAGAGTAGTGTTTGTGAAGGAGAATTTAAAGCCTGTATCATTGTTAATTTGCAGATGTAGATTAACACTGAAGGTCAGATCAGCATTACATAAGACAATAAAAAATAAAACCATGGGAAAGCAACTGTCCTATAAGAGCCAATATTGCATTATAGAGGTATGCAGGAACTAGCCTTCCTTTGTTGGGGCCTCAGTCTTAGACTTTAGGTGAGTGAAACTAGTATCTCATAAAGCACTACGTGCAATACTTCATAAATCACAGAATGGCTTAGGGTGGAAGGGACCTTAGAGATTATCTACTCCAAACTCCCTGCCATGGGCAAGGATGCCTCTCAACTGGACTTGGCTGCTCAAGGTGTCATCCAACCTGGCCCTGAATCTAAGGGAAAGGCTGGTAAGAAAGTCATGTTTTAAAATAAAGATTAAAGTAATTTTTAATAAGTCTGGCTTACAACATTAAATATAATGAATGCCCACAGATAAAAATTACTGACTGGAAAAGAATGGTGATCCACCTTTGAGATCTGTAAGTTTTTAACCTGGTGACAAGTGGCCATCAGTTAATACTAATCTAAAATAGTATCTTTATCAATGAGCTGGATGAGGGGATCAAGGACCACCTCAGTAGTTTGCAGACGAGTTAGACAGGAGTGTTCATCTGCTTAAGAATACAGAGGGATCTGAGGGATCTGGACTGGCTGGGTCAGTGGACCAAGGGCAGGTGTATGAAGTTCAACAAGGCCAAGTGCTGGATCTCACACCTGTGTCACAACAACCCTGTACAGTGCTCCAGGATTAGGAACTGTGGCTGAAAAGCTGCCTAGCAGAGGAAGAGGTTGGGTGTTGGTCAGTAGCCAGATAAGCAGCACAAACAGTGTGCTCAGTCGGTCAAGAGGGCCATCAAGCATCCTGCCCCGTATCAGAAACAGTGTGGCCAAACTAGCCTCATATTCAGCATTGGCAAGCCTGTGTGAAGTTTTGAGCCACTCACTATGATGACGACATTGAGGTCCTGGAGCATATCGAGAGAAGGGCAAAGCTGTGACAGGTCTAAAGAACAAGTCTTATGAAGGACAGTTGAAGGAACTGGGTTGCTTAGTCTGAAGAAAAGGAGACTCAAGGCAGACCTTGTTACTCTCCCCAACTACCTGAAAAAGGATGGTAATGAAGTGGGGGTCAGTCTCTTCTCTCAGGTAACTAGTGATGGGATGAGAGGAAATGGCCTCCAGACATGCCAGGAGGTTTAGATTGGATATTGGGAAAAATTTCTTCACTGAAAGGGAGGCCAAACATTGGAACAGGCTGCCCCGTGGAGTAGCTGAGCAACCACTCCGGAGGTATTTAAAAGACAAAAAAAAGTATAGATGTGGTGCTTATGGACATAGTTTAGTGGTGGACATGGCTGTGCTAGGTTTATGGTTGGACTCAATCTTAAAGCTCTTTTCCAACCCAAACAATTCTATGATTCTAATCAAATACACTACAGTGCATTGGTGAAAAATTATTTTGGAAAAAAAAATACAAAGAACTCTGTTTTATTTCTCTGTCCTGCAAATCTTCAGTACTAGTGTGGACAAGCTGGAGGAGTGTGCCAGACATTGAACATGACCCTTAGGCACTGTGGGCACAAGCAGACATAGCTATTTGAAGTCTGTGACAGAAGCACAACTTTTGTATAAGCAGCAACTAAAGCATTTTATTAACCTAACAGCACAGCAGCCCACTAGTAGTTCTCCTCAAGCACACCTTTGAGCACTGGATACTGCCTTCTGCTAGATAGTGATACATTCAATTTCTGCTAACAAACATGCTGAACTTGCAAGTTTCCTGCCCCACCATCTATCTCTGGTTGCGATAAGCAGCAGCGACATGCTGCCTCTATTCCAAGTCTCGGCTTTCAACCACCAACAACATATAATAGTACATACAGAAGGAATTTCTCTACTGGCATAGGAGTTCATCTAGTTTAAGGCTTGCCTGCATATTGAGAGGTTGACCACAAACAAAGAATAAATTTCACCTAAGTATCTTCACTACAAACAGAAGGGCTCACCAGTCTTGTGACACAATACCAGTGGTTCTTGTTAACTGCAACAATTCAGCTAGTCGAGCAAGTACATGCTCCTTCTGAAGCTGCTTTAATTTCATTTCTGCATCCATGAAGCTCTAATGAAACAGCAGTTACCTGTCTGGCACACTAGTTGAGCATCCAGTTAAGCACCCATTTAGTCTTGCACTCACTTGTTGCTTTTAGGGTAAAGACAAAGACTTGTCACATAAGGTGAGCCTCATGCTCTATTGTTAGCCTACTCTTGCCATCATGTTTTCTACTTCATGCCGGCTAACACAGAGGCACTGGTGCTGGGCTCTGTTCAGGCCAGTCTATACACACAGGCCTTGCCAAGCTATGCAGGTGTAGCCATTCAGCTACAGATGATACTGCAGTACAGCTGAGTATTTGGTCAAGAATAAGCAGCAACGTTGAGTATTTGGAGCTGTGTTTGTTAAGAATTCAGTTGAATCTTCCCACAAAACCACCAAGAACAGTAATCAAGGCCAAAGGAGCAACACAGAACAAAAGAGACCAGATGAACTGTAGATATCTAAATGTATATACAAAGTTTCAGTCATCATAGCCAATGCCGAATAAAAAGGCAGCCATGACCTCAATGTCATAAAAGACTTGCTTTGCATAACATCCTGAGCTCTGGGACACCTCTGGCAAGGCGTCTTGTCCATCACAGCTACAACAGGCAGCACAGAGCTATCCCTTTGCAAAATATTATTCATGCATCTCTCTACATAGCCCACTCCTAGAAAAAGACTGGCTTGTCCCTTTGCATGTAAGAGATGGCATTATCAGAAGGAAGAACTGTTTTGAGAAAAAAAATGAAGAGCAACATATTGCTGTCAATTCTGAAACGGGAGTGCTTTTATTCTGGGAAGCTATCCCATCCCCCATTCAAGGGAAAATGGCATCTTTCTTCCCTACAAAGGAGAACGGAGCAAGGGAGTTCATGAGCAGCAGAGGTAGTGTTTAGAGACTTAATATAGGAAAATACAGTATCTGCAGTTGTGCGTATACTCTAGCTTTAAGATACCACTTCAAGGCAACAGCCATGCCTGGGAATGCTGCTCACTAGGATGTAGTTCCAGCTGGTGCAGAAATGATTGAGCCAGCTTGTCCCAGAATAGCAATAAAAGCATATGGGTAAATGGCACACAGAGTCCTGTGCACAGTCTCACAGTAAATCCTGCATGCCAGGGCACACTATAGCACCTTATGAGCACCAGCTGCTATTAGTGCAGCTATTTCAATAGATTCACTCCTACAGTGTGTAACAGAACTTGATTGATGAAGGCACAACACAGGTATCTTTAATAGTTAAATCCTTTTATTTAAACCTATAGTTTATATCTAAACCATTTTGTTATACATACCCCACACACCCTCACCTTCTTTTTATTTTTTTCAGGAAGGTTGAAAACCCACAGTTAATAGCAGAAAAGGATTCAGACCCAGCTGCTAAGGGAACCCAACCACCAGCCACACCTACCCACGCAGTGTACCAGCTCCAGCAAACACAGGAAACTAAACTGGCTGAAACATGACAGGGATTACACAGGAGAGGGGAAAAAGAACATGGAAAACTGCATCATAGATGCTAAAGAGTGCACTAGACAGGAGGGGATTAAGTGCTTAGCAGACAGAACAAGGCTGCCAGGCCTACCCAAAATGACGGAGGAAAGCTCCACCCCAAAACTCACTTAACCTTGCTGCATTATCCATCTTGCAAAACACCTTCTCTCCCAAGCAGGAAAAGCTCTAATGGAGCTGCTTTCCTTCTCAAAGCACCATATGCTCTATAGGGCAGACACAAATCACACATCAAAGGCTCTGCTGACTTACCGAAAAGTATCAATAGCCTTCTGACTAGACTCACAGGTCCTAGGGGTCAACAATATTATCACCATATAGACTGCAGACAAGTAGAAAGTAGTAACTACAGCTGAAACAGATTGCAACATCAGTGCTTCCAGACAAATCTTGTATGAAGCTGCATTGGAGCTACCAACAACACAGCACTTCAGAGATAAATTCACATAAGCATCATCTGCAGCAAAGCTCAGAAAGCAATGACTACCTTGGCTTGATAACAAAGCTTGTTCTCAACCAAAAATAACACACAACAACAACAAAACCACATACCAAAAAACAACAACCAAACCTGAACTCTGAATCACAGTACTACTATAAACCCCTGAACTAACTTGGCACACCACAAGCCACTCCTTCCCATGTTCTTGGGCCAGAAAATACACCTGCAACGTCATGGCAGACAAGATCAACGAACAAGTTTGAAATTGGATCTTCTGCTGAGTGGGACTAATTCATATCAGTCACTTTCCAACTACTGTGTGGCAACTGATGTGACACCAGCTTGTCACTGCTGTCATTTAAGACCTCTGCACACAAATGCTACAGGCAAAATGGCAATAAGGATTGATATATGCCTTCACCTCGTACGCATGTGCGGCAGTATCATTTCACAAGCAACAGGTCTGACAGCAGTGCTGCTGCCAAGCGCTACTGCCAAGAGCTCACTAACCAGCCCACTGGGTTCTGTTGACAGCTTTGGGGATGTGTCAGCTAGACCAGTTGATTTAGGTAAAGATTTTGTTGGATTATGTTTAAAGCATACCTATGCCTGGGCACGTTCCACAGAACAGTTTCACAAACAGCTGTTACAAGTGAAGAGCCAGGAGGAACTGACCTAAAGATGCCACCAAGCATGCCTTATTATCACTCAGCTCTAGCTTAGGTGTGAGAGACACTGACAAAGCACACTTACCCTGCCTTTTGTCTCAGGTGTTCACATTGATAGGACTTTATAATAACATCACCAAACTTTATACATAAGGTTTCACTAGGCATACCGAAGCATTTACAAACTGCTTTACAGTCACACATAGGCTGCTCTTGATGATTAAAAGAAACAACCATGGCCACGCACACCATTACATATTGGCTTTATCTCAGACACTAGGCAACATTAGTACTCACTAAACATATTTGGACACAAGCTCATTCAACACCACTTAGCCAAAAATTCAGGTTGCCCACAGAACAGAGGGAAGCGGCAGTAGCCAGGTAACAGGCAGGATGCTGCAGCACGTGGGTGGATGTCAGATTAAGAAGACAAAAGATGTCATCAACATGAGCACACTCAGCTACCCCCACAGCACTTCAGCGTAATTAAGTTCTTCCAGAAAAAGCAGTTGAATAATGGAAGATTCATGGAGTGGTAGTTTCTATGTTATGTTCTCCACGTGTTTTAATTAGCAGCCACTAAGCACAAGAAAAATACATCCTTATTATTGTCCAATACTGAATGAGTCACTTAATATATTGGTGTGTACACTAACATATAAGAATTTCCACTCAATCCATCTGCCTAAGCAGACTTGTTTTCAGTCCATTTGATAGGATTTGTGAAACTCTTGAACACCACCAGAACCTAGAAGAGCTAAGTTGATAAGACACTTGGCAAAGAAATGCATGTTAGATGCAGATATTTTTTTTCTCATTATAAGTATAAAATAGCAAAGATGTAATAGAACATTGAGTCATTGAGTATGCCCTTATAGCGCTCACAGCAAAGTTGCCTTGGTTGTAGAATAACAATTTCCCAAAATCCCATAGACTGACAGCTTACTGTTGCACTACAGTCCCTTTGCCACTGGGATCAAGTAAGCCAGGACACAACTGTGCATGCACTGGATAGTTATGCACACCATCAGGCCACACACACCAGGAGGCCACAGAAAATGCCTCCATGAGCAGCACATCCGCAGCTATCAAGCTTTTCTCCACTGCCAAAATTGAGCCAAACAGAATCAGGGTACCAAGTGACTCTAGCTAGATCACCTCCCACAGGAGTCAGGAAGATCATAACAGAGCAGAGTGCCCTGGCCAGCAGCCCCTAGCCTTACTAATTGCCAGTCTCATCTAGATTGCAGCAGGTTACCTCCTCCACTTTACTGGCTCCATGAGCAGACAAATAATATTCTGGTCCCAACCACAGCTCCAAGACTGGCACATGTTCAAACAGCATCACAAAATGCAGAATTGTCAACTTCTGGTTGCAGCTCCAGCAGTTTCCACTCTCACTAAAAGCAAGATTTTTAGAATGCCAATCAGGAGACATTGCCCTTCTTCCATCCAACCACTCCCTGCTCTTTTACAATTCCATAATGCTTCCCAACGAGATGCTACATGCTTCTTCCACATATATTCCCCAATCTAACTTCCTCAAGACCTGCTTGAGGAACTAAAGATTGGATCCACTAGCACTTTGTTACACACTGATTAACTGGAGGACTTCCATCACTGCATATCTTTGGGCAAGTGGCATGTGCTACCCTGGCAGCTATGTGCACTACTAAATGGGGGTTGGGCACCACAGGCCCAGCCTGCCACGAGAACTATAGCAAACTGCAAAACCTCACATCACCAGCACACTTGAAAACTCCAGGCCTCTTGAACAGAAGACATCATAGCTAACTAAAGCTTTTGTATAACACAGTATTCTTAAGGACTATAACGTGGTATTCTTAAGGACAATTAATGCACTTTAGCCTCAAATATGAAAATACAGATAATGGTAGTAAGATTAGACCCCAAGAGACCTTGAAAAAGATTTAACGGTCTGTTTACTCCAAACAAACACATCTAACCCCAGAGAGAAAAAAAAACAAAACCAAAACAAACACACACACACACACACACGAAAAAAAGAAACCAGCCCAGCACAAGGTTTAGATGAGCAATTCTGAAGGATTTTCCCTGCTACTAAACCTCACATCTGCAGCCAGTCCAAAACACATTGTAAGCCACCAATCAACGGCCACCAGATAAAGTTCCTTCGTTATAGAAAAAAGCTGATACCCTATGAGATTGAAAAAAAAAAAAAAAAGCCAACTTGACAAGCCTGACATCATTGTTTCTTGTTTATCCACTCCACAGGAGTTAATTCTTGGGACTTCAAAAGGCAAGATGTGCTGGAACAGAGTAAAATATCAGATCTACACCTGCTTAGGCCTAGTTGTCTACAGTCTTCTGCAAACCTCTGCATTACAAGCAAGCATTTAGCTGAAGCAGATTAAGCATGCAGATTCAGGAAAGCAATCGTGTTAAGTGCCAGTCACTGGCACACAGTCCAGCTTGCCACCATTTTTGCCAGAGAACCAGCTTATATAATGGCAGAGATGCTCTGCTCCCATGGCAACAGTTTACATAAGTGGCTCTGACTCAGGATGAGAGTTACCAGCACTCGGCTCTTTAAAGAGACACCTCCGATGCCGCAGCTGCGGCTTCTCTGCGGGCCCAAGGAAGATCCTAGCACCACGTTACTGCTTTCAGTCGGGAAGAGCGGGCACTTCGGAAAGTCACTGGGGTCCCAGATAACGAGGTTTCACCCCCGATAGTCTGGCTTTCCTACGCGCCCTATTTGGAGGGCTCCGAGCGGGAAGTCCCGCACTCCTCCCCGGCTGCCTGTCACGAAGCATGATGCTTGCTCCCTTCAACACTGGCACACATACACCATCCTCCTTCCTCGAGTACCGTCCTGGCTGGGCCCCTTGCCGCGACAGCGGCCAAGACGAGCGAAGCGGCATTCAGATGCCCCGAGACGGTCACTCCGCTGCATCCGGGCGCCAGTACCTCACGCTGCGGCAGGGCCGCCCGGGTAGAGCCATCTTATACCTCTCCTGGAGCCTCCCCATTCGAAGGCTAGCAGCACGGCCCCGCCGGAGAGGAGTCGCGACTAGGACCGCAGGCCCGCAGCTTCGAGATCACCGGTGACACCCCGACACGCACCGTCCTCATTACCTACCAAGGCTCGCCCGTCCCACCTCGTTTGGCGCTGCCACTGCCACTTCCTCTTCCTGCCCGGCTGCGGGGCTACCGGCGCCCGGTGGAGAGAGGGATCCGGCGGTGCTGCTGCCGCCGCCGCTACCGCTGTCCTGCTCCCAGCCGTCCCACAGCCAGGGCCGGTGCGCCTGCTCCAGGAGGCGGCGGCTGAGGCGATAGCGCAGCAGCTCTAGGTAGCAAGCGCTGCACGATTCCCATTTGGGCTCCTTGAACCGCTTCATGTACTCCGTCTTCACGCGCCGCGCTGGCACCACCATGACGAAGCCGGCAGCCGCGAGCCGCCGCCTGGAGCCCCCAGCGGCCGAGCCCGCCCCCTCCCGCTGCAACGTTTAAATCCAAACAGCGGCTCCCGGCCCCGCCCCCTGCCCGTCCGTCACTGTCCTGTTGGCGTCACGGCGCGAGCGGGCTCGTCACGCAGGGACGCCTGAGGGTTGGGATGCGGGGGCAGCTGAGATATGGAATCACAGAATGGTTTGGCTTGGAAGGGATTTCTAAAGAGCGTCTAGTCCAAGCCCCCTGCAGTGAGCAAGGACATCTTCAACTAGATCAGGTGGCTCAAAACCGTAGCCAATCTGACCTTGGATGCTTCCAGGGATGGAGCATCTACCACCTCTCTGGGAAACCTGCTCCAGTGCCTCGCCACTCTCATTGCAATACATTTGTTCCTTGTATCAAATCTAAATCTACCCTGTCTTACTTCAAAACCATTACCCCTTGTCTTATTGCAGTAGGCTCTGCTAAGACAACTGTCACCATTTTTCCTGTAGGTCCCCTTCAGGTACTGGGAGGCTTTAATAACGTCTCTCTGGATCCTTCTCTGGGCTGAACACCACAAACTCTCAAGACTTGCTTCATAGGAGAGGTGTTCCAGCCCTCTGATCATTTTCATGGCTCTCCTCTGGACCTTGCCAAGCAGGTCTGTGTCTTGCCTGTGCAGAGAGTTCCAGAGCTGGACATGGTACTCCAGACGGGAGTCTCAATAATGTGAAAGATAATTAAGTGAAATAAAATAAAAGTAAATTACATTTTAAAATTAAATAAATCAAAGCACTGCAGCACCACCAAAACCCTCTCCCATAATTTTGGAGCAGCAGCCAGTGCCAGGCACAGAGCTCACGCAGAGCAGAGCCCTGCTAGTTACCCTAGCACCCAAGGTTCCCTGTGTGCAGCAACCCTCCTTACCTGTGCTGGCCCACTCTGATCCCCAACTCGTGCCCTTACCTACCCAAAAGGGGAGCCATGGCTGGGCCAGAACAGAATTGAGGGCACCTGTTAAAACATGCACCCTCCAGCAGCCACCTGCTTCCGCACCCCAGTGTGAAATGGTGTACATTTGATTCGTGCCAGCATAGGATGATTTTGGGCCCCAAGGATGGGATGGATGGAATGTGACCTGTCTTTTGCATGCCTTGTATAACCTCCAGTTAAGTACAAGACCTTGAGATAACAGAAGTTTGGGCTAAGCTGATGTAGGCAGCCCATATATCTTGATACACCAGTTGGTGCCAGCCTGCTGCTAATTGCAACGGTGTTAGTTAAGAAAACATGTAAAGCGCATGAGCGAAGCCGGAGGTCACCCAAAGGACGAGCTGAGGAAGACTATGAACTTCATTCATGACCACCAAATGAGGGCAGAAAAGACCCCAAGAGAAAGAGAAAGCATGTGCATGGGAGACCACGCTTATTTCAATAACTCATTTGTTTAAGCCCACTTTTTCTTAGAATAGGTATGAATACATATTAGTATAGGAAATATAAATCAGAAGTAGAATCATGTTAGTGTGTGTTGGTGGTGAAGCAGAGACTTCCCCATGCACCCAGTGCTGCACTGTTTGCTTGCTTTTATTCACTTAATAAACTAAGTTCTGTTACAATCTTGTTCAGAACTCAGTAATTTATCACACCAGGTTCACTGTAAGGGTAGTGGAACCTGGGTGCTTCCCTGGCACCAGCTGAGGAAGAAAACTATCCCAGCTCCCTGCTGAGGAAGCAGTGTGGCACAGCTTAGTCCTGGCTAGGTGACATTTAAACCACCGAGTCTGTGCAGTGTGTCACAATTAATGCATTTGCAATAAGTTTTTTTGGTTTTTTTTTTTTGGTTTTTTTTTTTTTTTTTTTTTTTTTTTTTTTTTTTTTTTGTGCAACACCACACAGGGGTCATTGCTGATTTAAGTTCTGTTTCTACAAGACGATAAAGATGGGTAGCAGCAAGAGCCCTGCAGGGGGAGGCAAGGTGCCTGCAGCAAAGGGACCTCTCTCCATTTTGTGCTAATCTGCTTTAAAAATCCATCTCCAGCAAACACTGGAATAGGATTCGCTTAATCCAGCCTTGTGTTAGGCAGCCGTGGTCGCTAGGGAAATGAAGCGCTTTGGAGGTAAATACAGAAAGCAGGGCAGCCTCTGCAGCCAGCCTTTGCCCTCCCACGCACCCATACTGAGCCATGCTTGTGTGGCCGTGCATCAATTCCTAAACAAACAGCTGCACCCCACAGCCCTTGAGTAATTTCTGGATATTTCTTTGTCACATTCTACATTTAAGGCATCGCACCCAAATCCTGCCCCTGAGAGGTGACTGTCCTGGGGAGGGTTGCTGCCGTGCCATCACCACCACAGCGCAGACACTTCACAACAGCCCTCTGAGAGCAAACGGCAAGATCTCTCTCGTTCGGCTCCAGCCCTCTGGCTGACAAGTTGCAAACACCCCAATGTAGGTATCTGCAAGCCTGCTTTCCCTCCACCACAAGCAGCAGGTCTCTATACAGTGACTCTCCAAGCCACCACTCCAACACACGGGGGCACTGACGGATTTCCAGAAACAGTTCTGGGAAACCACGTTGTTTTGTTTTGTTTTCAATAAGGAAGCACACAGTATTTTTGCTTTGCCTCACCGTATGCCTCCCTGACTGGGACAAATGGAAAAAATGCAAGCTGACATGGTACACAAGGTTGAAAACACTGACTGTTCAGTGTAATAAAACACTGGTGGTTTTAATATGAGGGGATGGTGGTTATACACAGCACCTCTCCCTGTACAGCAGATCGATTCAGCTAATGTAAGCCACACTCTCGGATTTTTACATGGACCAGTTGAGTTTTTGCACCACAGTTGTGCCTTGTTGTGAGAGGCATGTGATGTTTGCAGGAATGCTGGGATATTCCCCTCTAGCCCTCACAGCCCTTGCAGTTATGGCAACATTCCCTTGACAGTAAGATACTGGGGAGATCCAGGGTCCAGCTCTGCAATTCAGGAAAATGCAGTCAGGAGAGGCCAATTGCACTGCTGTCCAGGACCTACTGCTGCGCATGCATGCAGTTGTACATCTATGTACAACTGCATTCATAAAACTATTAAGTTCCATTTTAAAAGCAGTTTGAGATTCTCCAGCTCCCTTTGGCACTGCTGGCTGCTCTCAAGGGTAGGCAGCAGTGGAGCTACAAGGGAGCATAACATGTGTAGTGGAGCTACCAGGAAGACAGGCACAGAAATGGCATCCCTGACGTGCCTACCATCACACAACAGCTTCAAAAAACAGCAGAGACTTCCTTCTGCCTGTGCTTTCTTGCAATACTGGTCCCCTGTCCAAGGCAGACGTACAGCAGCCTTGCCTTCATGCATCATTGGAAGAAAACTAGGCAGATGCAGCAGTTTTCCCCTTTCGGTGCTACGCTGGGGATTACATTTAGGAGCTACCATACTCATTCATTATATCCACTGAGGGCTCCAGTGGCAGCAGGGCTGTCCCCACTGCCTTCTCCTGTTGCCCTTAGTGGTGCCTCTCAGGTTTCACTGCCTTCAGCACCACCTGCTTTAACAGAGCTCAATTCCTGGAAAATAACAGGGGACAATTGGTATAAAAACACCTGTAATTGAAGATGGCATTAGAGAAGGTTGCTGTAGAAGCCCTGGTTAGAGAGGACAGCTCTAATTGGGGAGTAGTCTGCTGTTTCAAGCCCTTTCTTGCTCAATCAGTGCTAACAGACAACATTAGAGGATTTTATATAAATGGTCAAGCTTTGGGATTTGCAGCATTTACTTTCCTTCTAGAAAATGTTATTTTGTACAAAATGTCATTTTGAGCCGACCTGCACAGTTTTCACTTCATAGTTGTTGTTACGAAAAGGCTGCCGTTGTTCTCAGATATCATTTTACAGGAGCAGTCATTTATGGGTTTTACTTTCCAAAGAACTTCTATCCCCTATTTAGGAAGTGTTGTGGTTTAACTCCAACTGGCAACTAAGCACCAAGCGTCTGCTCCTTCACTCTTCTCCATTCCCAGTGGGAAAGGTAGAAGGATCACAAAAAAACATAAAGCTCATGGGTTGAGATAAGAATGGTGTTAGAACTGAACTAAAATAAAATATAACAACTATAATAAAATATAATAATAATTGTAATGAAAGTAGATATAGATAAATAAAACCCAAGGAAATACAGGGGGTGCACAACACAATTGCTCACCACCTACTGACAGATGCCTGAGCAGCGGTCCAGCTCTTTCAGCCACCTCACCTCAGCTATATCCTGGCCATGATGTTCTGTGATAAGGAATATCCCTTTGGCTAGTTCAGGTCAGCTGTCCTGGCTGTGCTCTCTCCCAACTTCTTGTGATTTTGCTTACTTACTGCCAGCACAGGGGAAACTAAAAAATGCTTAACTTATGGTAAGTGGTACTTATCAACAACTAAAACATCAGTCTCTTGTCAACATTGCTCTTCATCTCGTCCTGAAAGATGTCAGCACTTTGTGAATAACATAGTATTGTTAATAGCTGCCTCCACCCATCCTCTCTGTTGTATCATACTGGTTTTAGAGCCCTTACCCCTTTGCCTGCTATCACAAGCCCCCAGCTGCCCATGTGCTATGAGCTAAGCTGCACTCTCACTCCAGTTTCTCCCTCCCGCTTGATGGTCTGCAGATGCACCCCACACTGCTGGGTGGATTGGCAGCAGAAAATATCTGGGGGCAATTTGTGTGGAAAGACAGAAGCATGCAGAAACACTCAGCAATGTTACTGTTGAAAACTGCACATTTCTGCAGGCTGATGGTGCAGCAGTGGTGCCTGTCAGGGATGTTCCTCACTCTGTGCCACAATCATTCTTCGGGCTCACAGGGCAGGCATTGCCATGCAATAGTGCCCAATATCCCTCCAGGTTAGTGACCATCCAAAACTACCATTTGAGCACATTCAGCGGTGCTGGGGGAGGATGTGAGACTGTGCTGGTTAAAGGACAACCCCTCATTAGCTACTCCAGCTAGAGCCAAGAGGTTCTGGATGTGCCAGCCAAGAATCATTTCCCATTCTCAACGCAGGAGCTCTGGATGTCCTCAGCATAGTTGTATAAACATTATATTTTTCATCGTAATGATTTTGGCTTTGAAACCTCATGGCAGAGATGTCCATGGACTGAGAAAAGCCAATTATTAAATGTTTCTTGAAAGAGGAACTACGGTATTTTTTAGGTTGATAAGAGCACTACAATTTCCTCACTTGCATATTTTGCTGGGGTCTTCCTTCATTAAAACAAACAAACAAACAAACCCACCCAAACAAAAAAAACCCAAAAACAAACAAAACAAAAAAACAACCAAAAACCAAGGCATTCAAACCATAACACTGAAATCCTTAACATGTTGTTTTGTTTTTTTCTCTTAAAGAATTTTCCACTGAGGATCTAAGTTAACCCTCTTTATCCTCACTATTGCACTCCTAGACGTAGCAAATCAGGTTGAGAGTTTCAAGTCAGATCCATGGGAGATGAGTGATCAGTGACAAAACCCAGGAGTATCAGTTTCCTCTGATATGTCCACTCAAATAGGAGCACTAAAGTTTCTCACTAAGGAGGAGATAAGCCTGTCCTGGAAAACAGTCTTATTTCTGTCTGAAACAACCACAGTACAGTCAACAACAGACAGATAACCTGATTTTTATGCAACAAGTAGCAAGCAGTGAAAAATCAGTGTAAAAGTTATTTTACAGAGTGTGGTCACAGAAAGACACAGTAATTGTATGGGGAGTTTACAGACAGTTCTGACTCACAATCTTTTGCCTTTACACCTGTCTGTGCCTCCAAGCAATGGTGCAGGTTAGTGGTCAGTCTCTATGTAGTAAGAGTGGAAAATTACATGTCGACATATCTTTCAGATAGGCTGTCTTCCAGCCAAAGTAGGATCTGTCATGATCTAAAATTTGGCTGCTGAGTTATTGATTGGGTAAAGTCTGGAGAACAGAGAAGAAAGGGAAAAGAAATGATCTGGTTTTTGTAGAGAACCATATTTGTAAAATATTTAACAGCATAAAATCCAAACCAGCAAGAATATTTTGCCAGGCAGGAAAAAAACCACAGGCTTCCTAGACCTGCCTTCACCTAGCTCAGTGAAAGTCTGCCAAATACTAGGGGTAGCCGTCCCAAATCACTTCACAAAACAAGCCATCGTGCTGTTAATAGAAGCCTGGTTAATCATGCAGATGCAGGGTCTTTGGTTTCATGGACTATTATCCCTTTTAGATCTGCGCCAGCTGCCCACAGGGTAACACTGTCATGAGAGAAGGATCAAACACACTGGTTCAAATGCACTGTGGGGCAGGTTCGCTAGTGGTAGTGTGAAAGTCCCTTGGCACTGTCTGATGCTGCTAACTAGAGCTCTGGGAAATTTGGTCATGGCCACCATGTGCTGCAGCTTGCCAGAAAAGCCCAGCAACCCCTCTTCTGGCAGCTCTGAGCACCAATCCTGTTACTTAAGCAAATCTTAAGAGTTTTCTTGGAGCAACTTGAAGCTTTTCACCATTTATAGCTTTAAATGGCTGTGCTTCCAACCACCCACAGCCACAGAGTTTAGAGTAACCTCAGCAGGTCCTCTGAGCTTTGTTGAAGATCCATTCTTTCCATAGACCTTTCTAAGAGATGGATAAAGAGATGTAGTTCCCTGGGCTGTGTGCTAGGGATGTAGCCCCAGGAGCAGGAGAGAGATCTCACACTGCTGAGTGTCTTCTGGCTGCTGCACCTCTGAGTTGTGGGCTGGGCAACCAGCAAGGCTGGCTCTTCACCATGCAGTGTGAATGTAGCCCAACTCTCAGCTTAAAAACTGTTACTATGGGCAAAGAACGAGGTCTCTACTAATGTCAGCTGGGTTTTCCCCTCTTTTTTCTTCCTGGTTCCTGCTCCAAGAGGTTGGACACCGCTACTGACAGGTCAAGAGGATTGTACCAAGGGAGCAGATCTTAAGGCTAGCAGTAATAGGATGCTTATCAAAACACCCCCAGCAACAAACTTGCAGGCTACCTACTCAGTCTGAGAAGCATCCAAGTTTACATTAAGCCAAGAAAAAAATCAGGAGGGCTTCTCCATCTTCTCTCTTTGTTAACCTTCTACTTGGGCAACCCCAGTGACCAGCATGCTGGCCAGCAAGCTTGGGTTGCTCTCTAGCTGCTGCCTGTCCTGTGGCCAAAGCAAGTGTACAGGGGAAATTCGCTCTCTTACAAACATTCTGTCTAATGCCTCTAAAGCAGCCGCTAGCCCAGATGTTTTTGTTGCACCCCTGTGACAATAACGGGCATGGTGGGGCCAGTTAAAGTGAGAGCCTCTTTTCCAACCTCAAGTTAGACTCCTGGAGGGAAGCAAGTTAAAGGCTGTTGGGCTGACCTGATTGCCATTGCTAGAAGTTTTGAATTGATAGTAAGGAATTATGATCTGGACTGAGTAGACGTGGATTTGGTTTTGACTGCAACTGAGAAACAACTGGTACTAAAATATGCATGGGATCGTGTCCAGGGACAAATCAACCTCAGAGTGCTTGGAGGAAATGTAGATAGCTATGCACCCCTTCAGAGGCCATATGGGACCCAAATGATGGGCATGATTATAGACTTCTAAAGCAGTACTGAAATTGGATTAAGACCAGATTGGAAAATGCAATACCAAAAGCAATAAATTGGTCAGCCCTATACTCTGTTAAATGGGGACTACAAGATTCCCACCCAGAATTTTTAGAGAAATTGTGCATTGCTATGCAAAAATATGCAACATGAAACCCTGCTTCAGATGTAGGGCGGCAACAGATCATTTCCATATTTCTGGGACAGTCATTCCCAGAAACAGGGGAAGACCTCCAAAACCTCAGAGAACCTGATGTAAGGGATTTAGAGAAACTGGTGGAAGAGATTTGGAGAGCTTTTAACGATCGAGAGATGATGGAGAAAGGAAAATGGGTAAAAGCTACAGTGGCAGTCATGGAACAGAGGGAAGCCTTTTGAAAGCAGGAGGATGGAACATTGGGAAGATGAATGTCCTGAACCTCAACAGATTTCACTGGCAAAATGAGAATCAGACTGAATCAACATAAAAATAATAACAAATGGCAAAAGCGGGCTGCTGCCTCCTGCTTCAGGAAAGGAGGGAGACACCATTTGCACACTTACCTCAGAGAAGTTATAATCATCATCTCACTATGTTAAATTGACTGGGGAGAAGGAGTAAAATTTTGCTGTTAAAGCAGGCACTTTTAGCCTGGAAAGTCTGTTTCCTTTTGTGTTAGGAAAACTCAGCATCTTCTCCCTGCCTTGGGGGGGAGCAGAACTGAAGATAGATTAAGACCTTGAGGTAAGTGGGAAACTCTAAAGAAATTATTTTCTTCTAAGCAAATTATTAAATGTAAAAGCCACTGACCAGCAGAAAATGCATTTTCTTAAAACCCTTAAAATATGAAGTGAGAAAACAAGTTGGAATGTATTAGTTTTACATTTACCAGACTCTCCAAATTTTTTATTAGGTGAGGATTTAATACCACTGGATGCAGTGATAGCACTTAAAGCATTCAGTAGCTGTTCCTCCTTGCTTAAGTAGAGTTCCAGGGAGAGTTAAAAATGCAGCATGTATTTGGTTAAAAAATGGATGGGATGCATTAAGAGACAGATCTAAAAGACATGTTTTATGTTTGCCTTGATTGCAAGAGAGACAGAAATTGTTTGCCTTTGAATGGAAAAGCCCTACCACGGGTAGGGAAAAATCAGTTTAACTGGACAGTGTTATCATAAGGGTTTAAGAACAGCCCTGCAGTTTTGGGACTTTTCTTTAGTACTTAAGGCAAAGAAACTGAGGCACGAGCAAGCTTTTCTGAGACTAAGTGTATTTTGAGTCAGTCCCTTGCAGCAAGCAAACAATCTACCTGGAAGTGGGAACACCAGGAGAAGCCATATGCAGAATAGTTCTCTCCAGATGGTAACAGAACTTGAGAGCCTTCCCGGAAATGACAGGTTGGTGCCAATTATGGATCTGTAATTATGGACCAGTAGTAAAACCTCTATACAAACTGATAAAAGGAAACATCAATCAGCTGGGATTCTAAACCCTCAAAGAAAAAGTTAATGAGGGCACCAGCACTAGGCCAGATCTAACTAAACCTTTCAGACTGTTTTAATATTTTACCTATCTGAACAACTTGATGAAGTAAGCAAAGGCTGACCAGGATGCCAAGTAATCTTGATTGAACCAAATGAAGTAACTAATATTACAAATTCAGTTTCTGTCCTTAGTGGAACAATTGCTTCACAGACCCTTTGAAGAATGCAGAGGATGGCTGAAGCAGTTTCATCTGGCAAGATATCCAAGAAGCAGAAAAGCAGTGACCACAGCAGGCACGTTTTGTAAGACTACTAACAACCCAAAGTAAAAGCAGATGAAGTATGCAGAAGAGATACTTCATCTATTATGAGGAGTCCAACTGCCAACTAAGGTTGCTGTTATGCATTGCTAAGACAGTGCTAACACTGATACAGGGAAAGGGAGTAGACTGGCTGATGATGTGGCCAAAGACAGCAGAAAACACATTGAAGGGATAGGCTTAAGATAATAGAAACAGCATTTTAAGCAATCAGGATACTGAGTATCTAAAACCAGACTAATCCATTCCACTAAGGATGGTCCAAATTAAGCAATATTAGAGTTATAATTTTAGGCAAATTAATATGGGGAGTTGTTCAGGCAGAACACAACAGAACAGATTGAGATACATTGGGAAAGGAGCTTCTTAGGAGGAGATCATGTGAATCAATTTCTTTACACTGCCAAGAGAAGGAAGGTCTTTTAGTGTTCACAGGTACCTTTTCAGGTGGCATGGGGCTTTCTCTTAAGTACCTATGGTTATTCCACCAGGCAGATGCACTCATTTCTGTGCTTAAGCAATGCAACAGGCTGCAAAACATTGAAAACTGATTGGCCATTACATATACCCTACAGACCACAAGCCAGTGGGCAAATAAAGAAATTGAGTTGTACAATAAACAACAAATAGCCAGAATTAAATTATTTGGAGTGCAAAAGATTTTGAAATATACAGAGGAAGATGTGAATCAATTGGGGAATTCTTATCTACAAAATTCTGTTACCTTTTAGAAAAAACAAATGGAGAAAATTAATAAAATCACCCTGGGAAGTTAGTTTTCTTAAGAATTTTTACAGGTGACCTAGGGTGAGAAGCAGAGTGGATCTTACCAGGTGCTATTAGCAGCCTACACTGTAATAAAAATCAAAGGACAACCAACCTGAGGGAAGAGAGCTTCAGATAAGCAACGGACTTCTGAATCCATAGGCCCTGAAATTAAAACCGTAAGATGATGGAAAATTTCTACTGCTATTGTTTGCAGTAATAACTTGAAATACTGTAACTTGTCACTGTTGCTTTGTATAAGAATGCACAATGATAGGCTTTTGAACTTTAGCTAATGCTAATAATACTAAGGTTAAGGACTGTGGTAGCTGTACTGCAGAGGTTCTTCAATCATAGAATCATAGAATCATAGAATGGTAAGGTTGGAAGGGACCTCAAGGATCATCTAGTTCCAACCCCCTGCCATAGGCAGGGACACCTCCCACTTGAAGAGGTCACTCAAGGCCTCATCCAACCTGGCCTTGAACACCTCCAGGGAGGGAGCAGCCACAACCTCCCTGGGCAACCTGTTCCAGTGCCTCACCACCCTCACTGTAAAGAACTTCCTCCTAACATCCAGTCTAAATCTCCCCTCTGCCACTTTAAGCCCATTGCCCCTTGTCCTGTCATTGCAAGACCTTGTAAATAGTCCCTCCCCAGCCTTCCTGTAGGCCCCCTTCAGATACTGGAAGGCTACTATCAGGTCTCCTCGAAGCCTTCTCTTCTCCAGGCTGAAGAGCCTCAACTCTCTCAGCCTGTCCAATCTTTGGACTATTTGAACTGCAGTCACTATGCTTTATAGAAATGCTCATGAAGTCAGTTCCTGCTGTAGCAGTGTGAAAGTAATTTTTTTTAAGTACTTGAAGTAGGTATTTGGATGAATTTGCTGCGAAAAGCAATGTCAGGTACCAGTAGGATATGGTGACTCTGTGGAGGTAAATATGTCCGAAAGCTTTATTAGAAAATAATATGTGCAATAAGTATTGACACCCCAGAATACCACCTATAAACAGATAGAGCCTCTTGAGGGATTATGAGAACAAGGCCACGTCCTTCCACAATTTTGTTAGATGGTTTCCTCTCTGGCTTGGAGTAAGTGAATTAGAGAAGTAATACAAACAGAATGGCCTTAGGTCAAGGAGGGTGGGAGTGAACAACAAATAATCAAAAGAAGATCCAAACCAGATTGAAATACTCCACAGGGTGACTGAAAATGATACCAGCTGTAATTTTGAAAATTGTAGTGTAAGTAACAATGTAGCTACCTGATCTAAGCTGTCTTAAGCATCTTTTTGTAGAGATTATCATATTAATAATGTTGTTTAGTAATTTGTGTGCTAAAAGTTTTATGTGGTATTGTCAAAATCCTATAAAAAACAGGAACAAATTAGGCTGGAATACTAAAATGAAACTGGAAAGTGTTTTGTTAAAACCCTTAAAAGGAATAACAGCATGTTATAAAGTTGCAAAAGAATTTGTAATGGGAAAAGAGAAGGGAGGAAATGAAGTGGGGAAATTCACCGGCTGTTTTTCACAAAGTGTTTTTCTTTTTGTTAGGATTTATGCCTGTTAGAAACTTCCCCAACAGCTAAGAAAAATCAGCTTCTAGACTTCTAGACATAAATAATAGTGAGGCCTTGAGCTGCCCGGAGTGAAAGAAGATAAAGACAAAGCTGAAGAATAGCAACCCAAAACATGAAAGGGACCAAGATAAAGATTCACACACTAAGAAGCTGACATCAACAAGTAAAAGGACTTTGTCTGTTTAAATGACTCTATGCATAGGTAAACTATTTCCCATAAATTTAATGAATATGTATAAGCTCTGAGTGTAGAAAGCATGCTGGAACCACTTTTGGGTGATAAAATTTGGAAGGGTGGCCCCTTTGCATCCAGCACCATAACAAAGCAATTCCTTGGCCTAATGGTTATCAGCTGTTAGGTTTCGATTCCTGTCTCACAAGGAACTGGCTCCCACCTGTGCAGCTCCCCATGGGCAGTGCAGGGGACACTGCTCTCAGCTGCACTTCAGATTTTTTCTTGATAGATGTGGCTTTCCCTGGAGGTGAGCATCAGGGTGTGGACACAGGCAGAGGTGACTGTGCACCAGAGCAGTGCTCACCCAACACTGCCCCACAACATCCCTTCTTCTCAAGTGGCCAGCAAATGGGCATGTAAATACAGATTTAGTTGCTCCCTATCAATCCATGTGTCATCTCTAACCTAGGGCTCTTCTAAAGGCTTGAGGCCACTCCCCGGGAGAGTTCAGTGGCTTTGTGAATGCACCCCGCTCAAACAGTCCCCTCCCACTTCCCGACTGCCAGCCTCTTCCCCTCCAGCAAATTAACCCTTGTTGCCCTGTGATGTTCATCCATCGGATGTGGTTGTGTACCCTAAATCTGTCTGGGCTCCCCACTTGCCTTTCTTTCTTAGAGAGCAAAGTGTGTTTCTTCACAGCTGGACTACCGCAGGCAAGCTCAGGAAATGTCACCTCTCACGGATTTCCTGGTCCAGAAAACCATCTCTCAGCCTTCTCATGCCTCTGAACACAGTGCACATTTACATCGTTCCTTTATCTCTCTTCCTCTCAGGTGCAGCCTGGGGGCAAGTGGGAGGAACCTTTATGTGGTTGGTGGGGATGTGTCGATGGACTCCTGCTGGGACCTTTGCGGTGCCCAGCTCCCAGGCTTCCTTCAGGAGAAAGAAAGTATTGGACCGTGCTGTAGGGACTTTGTGTTCTAACCATCGTGAGGAGGCAGAAGGAATGTTGGAAGACAACTTCCGTGCACACGGCAGGTGTCATCCCCTCTGTCTTCCTTTGCTCCATGTTTTGCTTTCTTCCTCCCCTCCTTACTAGCTCTGCTCCACACTACCAGCATGGCCATGCCTCCACCAGGAACTGTGAGAGAAGATGGAAGGAGGATGGGAGCTATGGGAACTTGAAGCCACCTCTCCTTTGATGTGCTTAAAATGGATAGTTAAAAACAAAGTAGCCAAATCTGGTAATGCCTGGGTTCTCAATGCCTGTCAGAAAAAAAAACTTATGTTATTTCTGACATTCCCTTAAAAGAAAGGATAAGTAGGGATCGAGGCAGTTCTCTGTGTAAAGGTATCTCACTTCCATAAAAAATCATCAAACCAGAACTGAATCATGCTCCAAGTCTCAACACGTCCACTTACAAGACACAAGACATTGTCAAGTTTGTGGTCTCAGTAACGCCTACAAGATTCCACCTCCATGAGCCAGGACAGGAGGCAACCTGTGTGCAGCCATTCAGGGAGAGGAAGGCAGTGGAGAAGTGTCTAAGCCCACACGCTGTGTCCTTCAACCTTAGCTCAGGTTCATAATGCTGCACAATGCTATTTGCTCATATTCCCTTGCTTCTGGAGCTCTGGGACAGCAATCCAGTCACAAGTTGGGATTACTTTTATTGTTGTTCAGACTTATGTCTTAGTCCCAGGCCCATCTTCCTTTTGCCCCTGGACCATAGCAGGAGTGCACCCAAAAATCTGGTAAGCTGCAGACAAGTGATTACACATCTCCAGCATGAGTTGACCACCTTTGAGAGTAAATCTATCACTGTGACAACACAAATTTTGGGGAAGAAATAGAGGTGCCTGTGCTGTAACCTGCTCCTCATCTCACAGCAGTAAAGGGGTACTGAAATGACCAGCTCTGAAAGATCAGTGCTTCAGACCATCACTGCTGGGCTAGTGTCAGCCTCGGGGATGGAAGCCATTCTTGTGGCTTTGGGCTGACTTTCCAGCCTAGGAACCCACATGCCTCACCATTCCCCATGTACAGACCTAGTACCTGAGTGTCATAGGGTTCAGTGTTGGTCCTGAATCTAATACCAGTCTGTACAGTGATAGACATCCGTTTAACAAGAAGTAACCTGATGGGAAACTAATTTAATGCTTGAAAAAGGTTCACAGAATTTGCAATGAGAGACCTAAGAAACAAGCCCAGCTTGAATGCATATTTCTTAATCTGATTTTAAACACCAGAAATTAGTGGCTGCTGTGTTGACTGTTATCTGACTTCACCAACCATTTGTGAAATCTGTGTAATCTAATCTCATTATTCTGCCGCCTGGACAAGGTGGATCTCTAACACAGAATAAACCCAGTCCCATTTACAGACCTCAGTGGAACAACCATACACTTTGAGATCATCCATCTACCTTTTTCTGAAGCCCTTCCAGCACCAGTTCAGAAATGCCTGCATATTAAAAGCTCTTCCCCAGCCCACTTAGAGAAGCAGCCCTAAAGGATCATCTGGCTCCAGATAAGGATGAAACATGGAGAAGGATGCTGGAATGGGACATGGGGAAAGAGAGAGGCTATGTGTGAAGCTCCCCAAGAGGTGACTTCCCTGCCCTCAGTGGTACTAGGCGGCGTGCAGGAGTCCCAGCCTCTTGACAAGGCAGTGCTGCACCCTGCCCAAGATTCAGTCCCAAACAAAGCCAGTCACATGAGGGCTCAGCCCTGAACAGGGTCATGGCTCAGCTGCTGAGGTGAGCTTCTAAATTGCTTCCAAATTTGCACAGGAGTTTGAGAAAGAAACCAGGAAATTGTGGTCAGCACTGCAAAGGCAGGTTTGAAAACCACGAGCAGTAGGCTGTGGCCAGGCTGATGGATCCCCTTTCCCTTCATGCTGGCAGTGTGATTTTTCCTCCCTTCTACCCATCTGAGAAGAGCACCAATTTGGAGGATGAGCACTGAGGCCCCATCTTCCCTGCCTGTCACACCAGAAGCTGCCACCTTCGCTGCCTCTTTAAGGCAGGATAGGGGGCACCTCTCAGGGAACCTTCCTATGGGGAATGTAATGGGAGCATGCAGTCCAGGCTTGGGGAACAGCATCCTTAATATGGTCTCAGACACTCTACTGGCTGAGGGTTCCTGGGGGAGGAATGGAGCCCTTTATAAAAGCACACAGGTCCTCCCGCAAAGGAAAACCTCCTTAGGCTTTAGCAGAGCTAGAATGAGGCTTGCTTGATATGGGAATTTTGTCTGCCCTTTGGAGATCATCCAGGCTTTCTTGGGTTTCACACAGCATGAGGTGGTGGCCTGGGCTGTGCGTGACTTGCTGGATGCCAGCAGAGAAAGCCCTTTTTCAAGCAGCATGTGGCTCCTGTCAGCATCTCTCTGCAGAGGAAATGTGCTGACAATCCCTGCCACCCTGTCTCGCTTTCTGCTTTCAGCCACCACAGTGACAGCGCTTGCCCCAAAAGGGTGCAAACCAGTTTCACCATGTCAGCCTCCATCATTTTGCACTCCTCAGTGGCAGAACTTGAGGCAGCTTTGCTTTGTTTTTCCTTCTTCTAAATCTAAGCGCCCATTCCTGTGCTAGAGTTCTTACCTCGTCCCCTCTGCATCCTAAGTAGCCTTATTGATCCCAGGAGCCATGCATGGGAACCCCGTGCTCTGCAGTGCCAGCTGGAACTGGACCCCTACCCATGCTGGGGCCATAATATGCCCAGCACCCACCGTATCTCCCCTGCCTTACTGTTGATGGGGTGGCAGCAGCACTGGCAGAGCTGAACCCAGCAGTTCTGATGGGGCTGGGGAAGATGTCAGGTCAGAAGTGTGTCATGTGTGAGTTGAGGTGACTGCTGAACCCAGATCCAGACCCAGCTATTTCCTAGGGTGTGTACATGGATGTGGAGGAATGCATGTGCCAGGCACCTGCTGGGACATCCACCCGAAAAGAAGCACCACCACCCCACATGGCCAACACAAAGAAGTGGCAGAAAGGATGGCAATCTTCTAACAAGTGTTCTTTGCCCCTTTTTTGGCAGAGGTATAAACTCATTAGCTGCCGACTACGTGTCAAGGCAGCCACCACCAGAGCAGCAGCGCAGCGGAGAGCGGCACAAACGTGCTGGCAATCATGCTGCAGTTCTCTGTTTAGAACGGGGCAGTCGGGTGTGAATGCAGCCCCTGTGAAATAGCACTTTGAAGGGGAGCTAGCCTGACTAGTCACTGGTTTAAAAAAAAAAAAAAAAAAAAGGGCCTTGACCAAATTGTCACCATGACAAAAGCATTTTCTCAGGTCTCCTAGAGGAGTGTTCGGATAGAAATACACAAAAAGCATGGCAGACCTTTAAATGGACATAAAAAGAGCCATCAGCAGAGTGGAATCTATTTTTACTCCTTTGGAACCTATAGATGTGCAAACCCCATGTGTGAACATCTGGAGACCAAGTCTCTCCAGCTAGCGAGAGGCACACAATCAGTCACTTTGCTACCAGACTGAGAAACACCAGTGTCGTCAGAGTCCGTTTAGCATCCAGAAAGCAAGGAGGTTAAAGTCTTGCTACACATCTTCCTTTGGCTTGATAGCAACCCTAGCTAGCAGCATAAGCACACACATCTATGCCAAGCACTACCAACCAGACACCAGCTTTGCAGTTTTCATTTTGGAAGGGACCACGCTGGATCCAGGTTTCTAACCTTGGTGTCCCACCTGGCCCTGCCTGTGAGAGGAAAGTGGGAGCGATGCTGCCACAAGGCGAGTTAAAGCAAGAATAGGTGCTCTGGGAAGGGTGAGGCCCACACCAGCAACCCATTGATAGGCGCTATCAGCAGACCAGTGTTGCAGCAGAGGTTCAGCCCGTCTGTCAGCACTGCTGCAAAGCTTCAGGGCTGGTCGCCAACCATCCAGGCCTCTGGTCTTTCATTGCCCTGCACCTCAACACTCCTTGTGCATGGGCATCAGGCAACATGCATCTGACAACCCAGACCTCCTCCATTTCTGTAATTAAATCATCAGCCTGCCTTGATGGGGATGGGCTGTCTGCGACCCCTCATGTCATCTAACATTTTGTAGAGTCTCCCATTGTGTCTCAGGGTCTTCTTCACAACAAACCTAGATGTTCAGTAAAACACAGCACCAATCTAAAATACAGAAAAACAAACACTACAGCCATTCCCTGCATCTCTCCAGATTAAAATTTTAATACATTTGTCTGCAGACACCTGTTTCTCCTCGCTAGTGCTCTCCATCCTAAAATATTCCAGCAAAGCAAACTCCTTACAAGGACAGTCACCAAAAGGCCAGCCACTCTCTAACAGCAGCTGTGGGTTCTGTGCTGTCCTAACTTAAAGGATACATCAACTCTGCCTTAAAATGGCTTGGCACTAGGATTTCAGTTCTCAGAGCCCAGCAGTAACAGCCTCAGCTTGAAACACCGCTGCCCCTAGATGCCATAAGTTATCTTGAGAATGGCTTTGACGAATGGATGCCCTTGAAAAGAACCTGTGCACCACTTGTGAGCAGCTCTCCTAGAGAGTGCTGACATCTGTGTATATTATTTATACTTAATTATCTACTCAGCACAGGGAACCTGTTGGCTCTGGAGAGTGCTGTTAAGCTGACGTTCATCTCCCCAGGCTGCTGGTGTGAATCCAGCCTGAGCTGTTCAGAAACCAGACCTCTGCCTGCACAACTCACTGTGGTCCCCAGAGCCCAAGGCAACACAGAGGGAAAGGCAGGTGAACCCCACTGTCCAGTGCAAAATGGTGTCCAGAAACACTGCTGTGTCAGCCAGGCTGCAGGTGGAGAATTACATTCTATTTCCCCTCTGAGGGGGGCCGTGGGCACTGTGGGGAGATAGATTTGGAGCAGCAAAGAGTCTGGCTTTGCAGCTTGCTGGACAGTGCCACAGCACTCCCACATGGCTGCCACCTGGGAAAAAAGAAATTACTCCCGCTGCACCCACCACTTGCCCAGGCTGAGACGTAATGAACAACACGATTAAATTCAGGGGATACAGAACTAAAAGAACTGTGCTGAGCCGAGCTCCCTGAAGAAGCTCAGTAATAGGTATGTGCTTGCTGAGAGGAAACAGGAACATTACCCACAAGCAAACTTCAGCTGTGCATTTTGCCGGCAATGGCTGCTGAGGTGGTTGGCTTTATTCCTGAGAGTTTGGTACTTTGAGTCTGGTACTCCTACCTCTGTGTGGGCATCCCTGCCACTCCCACGCTCTTGTTATCACACTCATGCAAGATCAGCATCTTCATCTGGCTGTGAAATACTAACTCATTTGTAGTTGTATCACTCTCAACAGCCTTACATGGCTGCTTCAGCATGCTGTCCCCATGGTGCTCAAACCAATTGCATGTGCCAAGGCCTCTGCAAAGGAAGGTGCTCAGCAAAGCTGAATGACTGCTACAGCAGCCTGGTCTTCCTAAGCTAGGCAGAAAAGAAATTGCCTTCCTGTGAAGCCCTTCAGAGTCAAACAATATCCACCAGAAAGCGGTTAGCTCCAGGAGGCCCATCACAAGAAGCAAACAAGACTAAAACCAGTACCTTCAGACACTAAAGTCTCAGAAACAGGCAGCTCTGTGACCCCACCAATCTGATATGCACCACTCTGTACCAGTCACAGACGTGGTCATTTAAAGAACACACCAAACGGGACTCCTCGCACAACCCAGTCAGCTCAGAGAGCAATACAGACAGTGCCAGAAACCCTCTGTCAAAGGTGGATACTGACATAGTGCCCAGGAGGGTTTCTGCAGTGCATCATTTAGTAACATGCTCTTTTTCCAGGCTCCAGCTAGAGCCCTGAGGAGGAGGAATCTCTAGAGATGTGTCAACTCCCTCTCTTGAACATGTAAGTCCTGTCAACACCGAGGCATCCCATAGCTAGTAGCAGCCTGTGAGCAGTGACCCGCAAAGGTCTCTTGCAGGTGGCAAGACCCTAGGCAGATCCCAGCATGGACCCCCACTGAGACTCTGCTCCTCTCCACAAACAGGGACCAGCTCCAGTAGTTCCACACCCTCCCTCCATGCACTCTGCATGGGGAGTCAACAACCGGCTTAATTGCAGTTGAGTTTGTGGGCTTACTCTCCTGGGATAACCTCACCCTACTCCTACACAGGTCCTAAAACACAGCCAGGGGCTCGAATCAGATGAAATTTTGCCCTGCTCCTCTTTCACCTCCTTGTGCCCAGCAGACTGAAGCTGATGGTCACTGTCTCCCTGGCTTTTTGATGTTGAAAAAACTAAATAGCACATTAGGTCTGCTCTTCAGAAAGCAGCGAGCATACAGAGATTTACCATGCCCTTTCCAACTTCCCTTACTCTTCTCAATTATTCCCCGTGTCCCATAATACACCACCAGAATCCCTTTGGCAGTTTGGAGGACTTATTTAGCGAGTCAGATATAGTAAGGCATGACTTTATAAATAGAGAGGGGCATGGCTGGGGACTGTGCAACGTGATTCACAAGTCAAACTGTCAGTGAAGAACTTAGCAGACATTTGCTATAAGTATGCATTTAGCAATACCAAACCCTGCTCATGGTTACACTTACCATATAAAACCCCCACTCCCATATGCCATCACTGTGTTTACAGCAATTTCTGTCAGTTCAGAAGCCAGTTACTGTCCCACTGGTCAGAGAAACCACAGCTGGAAAGCAAAATACTTCCTCGATGCTTAAGCCTGCCCTCGCTTCCAGCTCTGCAACTCATCAGTCTTTCCCAGTCCAAAGCCAATGGGACGACAGTTATGTCATACAACATTTTCTCCCTAACTGATTTTATTTTTCACTCATGCACCTTATTTGTCTAAGCTGCTACTCCTAAAGAATCCCTGTGGTCTGGATTTTGATCTTACAACTTTTCAGCTTTTTGCTATACCCTCATTTGCTCAGCCAGTCCTTAACTCAGAGTGCTCATAAAAAGTAGGGGGATATAACTTAACAAATCAGCCAGAAAAATCACTACAGAACTGGCACAGGTTAAGCGCAGAAATCTTACGTATTTCATGGCCTCAAGTCATTCCAGGATCTGAACTTAGAGCAATAACATTAATTATTTCTTCTTCCTCCCTTCTGCTTTCTCCTGAGGTTGCTTTTGTTGCTATGGCTTTTTCTTAATCCAGGACTTGATCATGCAAGCACTTAAAAAAACAACAACCAAATCCATTGTCCTCTCAGCAGCTTTGGTGAGGATGAATGAACTGGCATGAATCAACTCCAGCGTGTTTGCAAATCATTAAATCAAAGGTTTGTCTAACCCAGCAGAGGGTATCTGAGACTGAATAAATAGGCTGAAATTTTGCTGCAGTGCTCGGATAGCTCAAAACTAACCTGCACAAGTAATAAAAAATAACACTGAGTGTTATGTCAGTACAAGACCTCTGAGAGCCTTCTCCGTCATTCTTGTGCTGCAGATCATCCCAGATGCCTTTTCCTTACGTGGCCATGCCTTTTCTGTCCACAGGTCCCAGTATTTGTCCTGCCCATGCCCAGACCACCCCCTCCCTGCCCAGACATGAGTCCTCCTCATGCCTTCTGCTGACCTTGCAATATTTTCCATGTGATTATCCACTCTCCTCCTTTTATTTTTAAACAATGATGCACATGCAGCAGATGTGCTCCCTGGGCTGACTGCAGTCCTGCTGCAGCCTTTGGTGTGGGAAGCTGCAGCCGATAAAGAAACCAAGCACCTCCAGTTTGGGCAGAGCTACAACTGGTTCTTGGATACCAGTCAAGATGTGACAGGAGTTACATCAATTGCTTTTCCATACAGGAACATGTCCAGCAGGTGCTAAGAAAAAATGATGTTAGCAGAAGGTAAGCACCTCAGGGATTAAATAACACTCTTTTTAACTTGGACTTTGGATGCCAGCACCAAGTTCCACTTGATGCCATAATTCGCTGTCTAAGCAGATCAATCTTCTTCATTAACCTGTCTAGCATTGAACAGTGGGAATCACAGCTCCTTGACCATGCTGTCTCAGCCAGGATGGGCTGGCTCCAGTGGACTAACAACAACAACAACAACAAAAAAAAAAGAGTAAACCTCAGAACAGTAAGTAGTAGGGTAGTAGATCAAAATTATTTGCCATGTTTTTCCTAAAACATTTATCCCAAGAGAAAGTTCTCCCTGACTGACCAGTTTGAATATTATAATCCTCCTAAACCTGCCACTTTTATTAGGATTTAAGAAGAATCTTATCCCACGGGACAAATATGGAGGCATAGCATCCAAAGCAAGGAAGAAACTGATGATGTTTTGTGTTGCTGGTGTGAACAGCTCAGGAGGAAAAGGATGGTCTGGGCTGTGAGCAAGGCAATGGACTTCCTGGAGGTACAGGTGGAGATCCCACTACCAGTGGCTACTGCATCCTCCGCCTTGTGGCCGTGCCTGGAAAATGTTCGGATTTCAGTACTTTCTCTGGTATTTGTGCCAGGAAACTGGGCTGCATGATTTTCAGAGCTAAATTTAGGACCTCAAGTATTTCATGTTCTCCAAACACCTTCTATGACAACATCTCAAAACCCTTCATAAACATTAGCTAGTCCTCGTTATCTTCCTCTGAGACATAAATCAGAAACGGCACTTTGCTGGCCATAAACTGAGCCACTAGTGTTGACTTGCTTGTGTCCACAGAGAAGGGCCACGATGGGTTTGGTACAGGAAATAAGAAAAGGGAAAGAAAGCCGTCCCCCAGTGAAATCTACTCAGTTCCTGCAGTCACAGAAAAAATGCACATCAGCTACAGCAGCACTGCTGGGATTAGATGAGAACAACACTTTTGCTACTTCAAAACTATTTGGATTAGGGAGCTCTGATAGCTTTCTGTTGGCTTCTCAGGGGGTAAGGTTTGCCAGGACAAAAAATATTTACAGAGGAAACATCTCTTTCTGAAAAGTCTTCTGAAAAGTGCTTCAATGCCCTCACAATCACTCCAAATAACTTGTGGCAAGGAAGTGGACAGTCTCAGCTTTTGGACCATGCTTACTTTTCAGCATGGGATGTGCTGCAGAGCTCCCTGCTGTGCCCTTTGGTTGTACTCCACAGACAGATGGCCCAGTGACAGCATTGTTCATTGCTGGCAAAGTAAAACTGGTTTAGACCCTCCTGCCTCTGTTATTTTAACCATTCTTTGTGCTTATGGCTGCTAAAAGAGGTTTTAAAAAATCTTACAAAAGCAGATGCAGTTGCCCTGGTAAACCTTGTCATCCTCTTTTGGGTTGATGTGTTTCAGGCTTAATCCAATTGCACAGCCCACATCCTTCCACCTGCAGACAGCTATCTCTCTGCAGCCACAGGGAGGTTTGGGAAGGGCAGGACTGTCCTGCCATTGTCTACTCCCCCAGCAAGGCTGGCAGCACTGTGCACATCGCACCATACTGGTGACCAACCTGGACAATGCAACACCAACAACCTAAGCTCATCACTGGCCACTGTTAAAGGCAACATGAAGTCTCTTTGTTTTGCACTCAAGCAGAACAGGTGATGTCTGTGTCTGAGAGGTTAGTAGGTGTGATGTAAAAGCTCACTATTTCCTGAAACCGCTGCAGCAGTTTGTGAGAGCACTCTTGTCCCTGTCTGCATGTGCTGGGCACCAAGGCAAATAGATTCTCTCCTGGGAAAAGGAAAGAGATGCATCCATACAGAGGTCCTCATACACCATTGAACTTGAACAACCACTTGCAGCATTACTGCTTTGGTGAAAGAATTCAACCTAACCAGAAGAGCTAGGAGGCATTAGCTCCTTTGGAAATACAACTCAGGTCCTTGTGCCTCTGTGAGCCACAGTCAAGGACTGATGCCTTGTCTCTAGCTTCAGGCTGCTCATCCCTGAACACATGTGAGAGCCCTTTTACAAGGCAGTCCTCCCTCTTTTCCCAGCTGAGATTTCTCAGCTGTAAAGCCTTGTTTTCCCTGAAGGGAGAGAAGCTGCTGGAAACCAAGCACTGAGGGCACAGGGGGGCATGGAGATCATGTTTGGAGGGCATTAAGTGGGGGGAGGGATGTACCAAGGAAGAAAGCTCCTTCCAGAGATCTATATATACACAGCTCCCTGAGGTGGGGTTGCAGAGGCTCATTCCCGGGCTGCCTGCAGCACTCCCTGAACAAGGGTGGCCAGAGCTGCTGCTGAGCCTCGTGCTTTAGTTTTGGAGCACAGGAATGAGCAGCCAAAACAAGACAGAGTTTGGCTGTTATCTCTGCAAGCAGTGGAAGTGCTGGAGGTTTATGCATTGCTGTTTCCAGTTCTGCACTGCGCACTGCAGTTTCCAAATTGACAAGCTGCCCTGCATCACACCTATGTATCTTTTAAACACCTTCAGAGAAGGGGATTCAATCACACACACACACACACACCCTGGAGCCTGAATACTCCCAGCTGTCCCTACTGCACAGCAGTCAGAAGCTGCATTGTTTTTCATGTCCTGAACAAATAATAGCTAGAGCATTTGCCAGCTGCAACTGCAAGTAATTCCACAGGCTTCAAGCTGGACCTTTTTTGATCCCCTCCAAGGCTATTCCGCCCCTGAGGGACTGAAGAAGATCCCCAAAGCTGCCTGCAGTTCAAGGAAAGAAGGAGGGAAGTCTAATGGGCAGTGTTTAATTCGATTAAATTTCTCTGGGGACTAATAAATAGAAACAGCAAACAAATTTCCTATAAAATAAAAGCATTTGAAGTTTTGAACCATTATTCTTTGAAAGGATTTGTTTCAATGTTTTGCTTTCAAAATTAAAGATTGCCAAAGAGTTGAGTCTCCTGTGAAAAATAATGGCAATTTTCAAGTGACCTCTGTTTTGTCTTCTCACTAAATCTCATTGAATAAATATAACTGGCCAAATGTCCACGGGAGATTTGCAATCAACAGAGTATGTAGTGGAACTGCACTGGTGTTGGAGATGAGAGGGTATTTGGGTCCTCTCAGCAAAGCCAAACCTATTAAATAATATAGGACAATGCACTGTTTTGTTTCCTTTGGAGCCTGGAGGGAGAAATGTGTCTAGGTGCAATTTCCCTTTCCCAAATAGCAGACAGAGCCATGACATTTTCTGGGAGGTAGCCTGTTCTAGGCCACCTTGTGCACTCTGTGCAATGCAGATTATCACATTAGCAGTCTCTATCAAAATTAAATTAGGAAGCACCTTTTCATCTTCTCCAGGATTCCCTTTGTGCTGCTCAGAGGCTCCTTCAAGCCTGTCCCTCAAAACCCAGGTTTTCCCTCTTATATTCTTAAAACATTTTGCCAATTGCCTAAGATCTGTGGCCCCTAAGGAACCTTCAAAATGTAGTCATGACTGTGCTTCCCAAGATCATTTAAACAGCCCCACATAGTTTTTGTTCACTCTAGGACTCTTTCTCCAGATTTTTCCATCACTTGATGATGTTTGCACCCAGGGCAGCTTCTCGAGTTGCCCTCTGCGTGCAACTGCAAAGCGGAGGGTTGTCCTGCACTGGTCCACCCCCAGAGGTAGCAGGCTATGGAGGAAGCAGTGAGCTATAGCCCCAGAGGATGCTATTGTTGCAGGCAAGAACCATTCTGACAGCACCTGCACTCCCATGGCATGCCAGTGTCTGCATCCTTCACCCTTCTGTTCCTCTGTGGTCACATTTATTTCTTTGCTTCTAACAAAACAGTGGATGCTGGTCCTGGCAATCCTTTGTCTGCTGCCAGCAGCACTGTTACAGGCACAGGCAGGGTAATGAAACTATGAAGGAAAGGACAAATCAAACCCAGACTGCTGTGTACAAGTAAAATTTCTCAGATCTCTTCCCAACACTGGGGTTTGTGAGCCATGTGAAAACCAAACTCATCTGTTTCCAAACAACCCGTGTCTTCTGTTGCTGAAAATCCCAAACTCAAAGGCTCCCTTCAGTCTGAAAAAAAAGTGTTTGTTTTGAAATTAAAGCCTGAATAGGTTTAAAAATTTGTTGCACCTCAGTTCATTGATAGAGTAACCAAAACAGCAAACCAGTCCTTTATTTACTTTTTTTTCTTCTCAGTGGCATAAATGCAATTTTTTGGCACTTCAGTGGGATTAAATTGGCACTATCAAAAACACCTGATGCTGTGCATTTGTACAAGACAAAATGCTGCTGTTAAAGACAGCAGACAAGGAGATGCCAGTAGCACATCAGCCTCCCTGGGTGAAGCGGTGCCTGCGCAATGCCCTTTGCCTACAGCTGCACTCGGGAGTGGTGCTAAACCCAGGTCTGGTGCTGCAAAATCTGTGTCTTCATTCAGAGAGGAGCAAGTATCCCCTGATCTCACTGATTGTGATCAGGCTGGATGGTGGGTGGAGGTGGCTCAGCATCACTCTCCCCAGAAGTCAGCCTCTTCTGTTGTAGGTTTAGGACCCTAACTTTAATAGTGCAGGCAGAAAAGCTGAGTCTGCACTGCTACCCCAGAGCAAGTGCTGTCTAACCCATGAAGCTGCTTGTCTAACAACTTTTATCTGTGCTCTATAGCAGCCTTTTAAACAACAGCAGGTCCTAAATTGTAACACCCCTTAAGCCACAACTGAACCTGAGTTCAGGGGTCAAGTACAGAGGATTCGATGTTAGTTAAGCATCTCCTTAAATCCCAATACAGAGCTGTCAGATGCACACCTGGCAAGTGAAAGCTCATGCTCACTTTTTAAGAAGCAACCATGTCCCTGCTTTCCAGTTCGATTCCAGTGACTCGAAGATGGGTCTTAGCTCAGGACCTCCTAGACAAGTACAGGGCTTCCTTTTCCCCAGACATCAGGGAAGGAGCAAGTCAGCTTCTCCCACAGGTTTTTCATTCAGGATAGAGCTACCAAAAATTGTACTTGTATATGGATCTCATTTTAATGCAGATAAAAAGAAGCCAAAACAAGTGCACCTTTAGCATAGTTACAGCAGGGAAAAATCTTCCTGCATTAGAAGTTCAGCTGAAAATCACATTTTTTTCCTAGAACTGATAGCTCCCATAGCAAAAGGACACCCCAAAACTCAAACATTGCTTTCCTGTAACGGGGCCCTATGTTCCAGAAGTCCTCTTCCAAAGGCTGCCTGCTCCTGCGCATGTATCTTTACACAGGGAGTTGTGCCAGGCTTAGGTAGGGCTTTAGGGTAGCTTCCTGAGGGAGCTGAAAACCTGGTGGGATAGGAGTGAGGACAACAAAGTTGGGGGAGGGGGGCAAATCCCCTATCTAGATAATGAGATAAGCAGAGGCAGCTTCCTCATCTCTCACCCTGCTCTGCCTCCTAATTGGCAAAAATTCCAGGCAAAAGCCTGAGGAAGAGGGAAGTTCTTGCAGTTCTGCTTTGGGCCCCTGGGGCATCCTTGTCTGAAGGAGGTGGCCATGGAAGGGAGTGGCTTGGGAGGGCAGAGGACAGGATGTTCGGGCAGCCCCTTACTGGCAAGGGCAAGCATGCCAGGGAGGGTGAGGAAGTAGCCCTGGCTGCCCTCAAGCCTTAAGGACAGCCTGATGGTGGGTGGGTTTCCCATAAGTGGAATGGAAAGCTCTTTATATTTACCCTGCCCCCACCACTTTCCAACAGTCCCAGCCTTGCTTCTGTTCACCATGCCTTGGAGCTGCACCAGCATGCTAGGGCTACATTTTTGGCAGGCTAAAACAAAGGAACCATTTAAAAGCTAAAGGTCCAGGTATCCCTTTCCCCTGAGTCTAGCAGAGAATGTTGGTGAGAAGCATGCATCCACCTTGCAGGGGTCTGATGCAGCACCATCAAGCTGTTAACAGCCCAAATAAGCCACACAGAGCTGGATCCCCTGTGCAGGGTCCTGTCTCCACCCCAGTTCTCATTCTGTCTAGGAGGCTCCAACCCCACCATCCACTGCCCTTGTTGTTAGATGACACTCTACATCAGTAAGTAATGGAAGAACCCAATCAAATGATGACAAACAGCAACATTAAGGGTAAGACAGAATGACTGATGATTTAATGCTTCTTGAAGTTTTTTGTTTCCTTCCATGGGGCATTGGTTTTAAAAACAAACAAAATGAGGTAAAATAAATTAATTTATGTACACTTTACATACATTGTGTCAGGTGGAGCTTTGCAGCAACAGTAACCAGAAATCGTTACAAAATAGAAAGTTACATGGCTCTTGCAGGTCCTTGGCAGCCTGCAACCTAGAAGGTTGTCATCCTGAGCATGGTTGGCAAAGTGATCATGTAAACATGTTTAGAAGCATTTACGGTGGACAATGGATGGGCCAGCTTCATCGTATTCCTGCTTTGTGATCCACATCTGCTGGAAGGTGGACAGGGAGGCCAGGATAGAGCCACCAATCCAGACAGAGTACTTGCGCTCAGGTGGGGCAATGATCTAGGAAAAGAGAGGAGAGATCAGTAAACAAGCAACCACTGCAGGTGGCAGACAAAAGAAGGCCACTCCTGCACCCATGTCCTTCATGCTCCAGCCTTACCTTGATCTTCATTGTGCTGGGGGCCAGAGCTGTGATTTCCTTTTGCATGCGGTCAGCAATACCTGGGTACATGGTGGTACCCCCAGACATGACGTTGTTGGCATACAGGTCCTTCCTGATGTCAATGTCACACTTCATGATGCTGTTGTAGGTGGTCTCATGGATCCCTGCAGACTCCATACCTGGGAGCAGGGAAGGGGAGAAAAGCAGGAATAAGTTAAATACAAAACAAGAGCTCTATGGGAAGGCTCAGGAAAGAGGGAAGAGTTGGCAGGGGAGAAGAGAGTGAGGCAGGGGACACACACCAATGAAGGAAGGCTGGAAGAGGGTTTCTGGGCAGCGGAAACGTTCGTTGCCAATGGTGATGACCTGCCCATCAGGCAGCTCATAGCTCTTTTCAAGGGAGGAGGAAGAGGCAGCAGTGGCCATCTCGTTCTCAAAGTCCAGTGCCACATAGCACAGCTTCTCCTTGATGTCACGGACAATCTCACGTTCAGCTGTCAGGGAGAAGCAAAGGCATCAGTGATTGCAAAGGAGGAACAGGGAATACTTGCATCCTCCGTAGGTCTGTTGCGACTCCAGACCCTCAGCTACATGCAAACTCCCAACAGAGAACGCTCACGAAGTTTGCAACAGGGCAAAGAGGTTGCAGTATCCCTGAAGATGCAAGGGTTGGACCTAGAGGGGAGTATTTTGGGGGATGGAATAGTGCTTACCTGTGGTGACGAAGGAATAGCCACGTTCAGTCAGGATCTTCATCAGATAGTCAGTGAGGTCACGGCCAGCCAGATCCAAGCGCATTATGGCATGGGGCAGGGCATACCCTTCATAGATGGGGACATTATGTGTCACACCATCACCGGAGTCCAGCACAATACCTGGAAAAATAAGAAGCAGCCACCTGAGTTGCAGTTCACAAAGTGCCTTGCAGCAGAGTAAGGAAGAGTCCTGGGCATCCTTGCTTGGGGAAAAGGGCCAGTAGGACACTTGGACTCACCAGTGGTACGGCCAGAGGCATACAGAGACAGCACAGCCTGGATGGCCACATACATGGCAGGGACGTTGAAGGTCTCAAACATGATTTGGGTCATTTTTTCACGGTTGGCTTTAGGGTTAAGAGGAGCCTCAGTGAGCAGGGTGGGGTGCTCCTCAGGGGCGACACGCAGCTCATTGTAGAAGGTGTGGTGCCAGATCTTCTCCATGTCGTCCCAGTTTGTGATGATACCATGTTCAATTGGGTACTTCAGGGTCAGAATACCTCTCTTGCTCTGGGCTTCATCTCCTACATAGGAGTCCTTCTGACCCATACCCACCATGACGCCCTGCAGAGAAGGAAAGGAGTTGGGGGGATCAGCCATCTCTCCACAGGCAAGCAGCAGGAGACTCCGCAGCAGATCAGGTATCCTCCCTCCACAGGGAGGACTGAGAGGCTTAGAGGGAGCCTGCGACCATCGCTGCATCGGGGCTTGAGGGGAGGCTTAGAGGGGGACAGCACCGTACCTGGTGGCGAGGGCGGCCCACGATGGAGGGGAACACAGCCCTAGGGGCGTCATCCCCGGCGAAGCCGGCCTTCACCAGGCCAGAGCCATTGTCGCACACGAGCGCAGTGGTCTCGTCCTCGTCGCACATGGTGTCGGCTGTCTGCGGGGCACAGGGTGCAGGCTGAGCCTCACGGCCGGCTGGCAGCCACAAGGGAAGGGCGGCGAGACCGTGACTTACCTGGGCTGGCTGCGGACTCCACGCGTCAGGCCACTGACAGAGAGGCCTCCCGCTCCTCGCCGGGTAGCTCGTGGCCCGCCGCCGGCCGCAGATCCTTTTATCGCGGCGGGCTGCGACGGCGGCCGGCCCCCAGGAATGCGGCCCCGACCGTCGCCATATTTGGGCGTTGGGCCCGGCGTGGCCCCGGCCCGGCGCTGCCCAAAGAAGGCGCTCCTGGCCGCGGCCCAGGTGAGCCAGGCCCGGCCGTATAAGGAGCGTCTGCCGAGCCCCCCCACCACCCGCGGCCGGGGCCGAAATAATCCCCCGGCATCGCCGGGCCCGTTAAGGGCAAAGCAGGTGGGGGCCGCCGCGGCGAATCCGCGGGGGTGGCCCGAGCGGACTCGGGCCTGCCATGGCGTGAGGGTGGAGCGCGCCGCGGCCTTACCTGGGGCTCGCTGCTCCGGGGGAGGCAAGGGAACTCGGCTGTGCAGCCGCGGCGTGCCGCAGCTCAGCAGCCCGGAGCTGCAAGGGGCGATGCGAATCTCGCCTGTAGGTACGGGTGAGCGCCAGTGGGTAGAAAGTGAGAAGGTGAAGTGACAGGGTAGAGCTGTGGTTTGCACCCGATGCCGGTGTAGGTGCTGACAGGCCCTGGGAAAGCCTCAGCTTTACACACAGTTACCCACGTTATTCCTTTGCCGCAATTTAAAAATGGTAAATCAATGCAGCAGATAACATCTGTTAGACAAATGCCTGAAATCTGGTGAAGCATTAATGCCAGTGACTATATGATGCCAAAAGGCCGATGTGGCTGTGAATGCTGGTGCCAGTACTGAGCACCCATTGCTGACCAGTGAGCTCAGCGGGCCAGCCTCCAGCTATGGCTTCCAAAAGGACTGGAGACTCACACACAAGTAATCTCTGAGGAGCTGAAGGCACTATGCAAGTGAAGAGGAACAGTTATCTCTTTCAGCTGTGGCTATTTGAGAACAGATTTCACACAGGAAGGACACCTGGAACATTTCATATAGAAATTCGGTTATATGGAAGTTGATGGAAGAGAAAGGCAAGCAGACTTGGAGGCCTGCCAATGAGTCAATGCATGGAAGCATTCGAGACCACCCCTGAAGTCACATAGCCTTAAATTAGCAGAAGGATGTCAGTAGAGAAGAAATAGCAAGCCAGAAGCACCCATGTTGTGAGCAGTCTCCTGCAACTGGAGACATTTCTGTAGTTGATTTTGTCATCAGAGAAGCAGACAACTTTTCTCCTCTGACTTCTGTGTCCTCCACTCTGGCAGCATCCCTCTTTACCACTGGCAGCCCTCTGTTTCACAATGCTGTAGATTTTCAATTCCTGTCAAGTTGTTTCATTAAAGTATGCTGGGGATAAAACATGCTATTCTCTCATCCCGTTGTTATTATTATTCTTCAGTTCTGTCATCGACAACTGACTGTACAAAAATCGGAAGCCTGAAAGCACTGAAAGGCATTACAGCCATCAAATCTGTTTACAGAACTGTAGATCTCCATTGTGGCTTCCAAAATACGGTCAGTTGTGTTGAATCAGAAGTCGAATGACAGCCTAATGTAACACTGCTGAAAGAAACATTCTTAAACCTTCAATGGAACCCAGTGCAAACATAAACTCACTCTATCCCTTCTTTTAACTTTATAGTTCCAGTCTAGTTTGCAGCAGAACACCTGATAGCAGTGTTAAATTCTGCATAAACGATCTGCAGGTAGATCTGGCATTTAACTGAACTAACTAAATTAATTTGGTTTTGGTCCCAAATCAGAAAAAGTTTCAAGTTAGTTTTCAGAACAGAGCTGGGCACAAAGATTACTATCCAGGAGGCACAGCTTCTGAAACTGATCACAAATGACAACTGATAAACTTTCCTGCTATTCTGGTGATGAGAGGACAGAAACGTGGATATCCTTTTTCACGTGTATTTGTCATTACTGAGAAAACCATTTAAGAAACAATATGTACTTCCTTATTCAGAAGGAACTATCCATACTCCAAACTTGAACCTTTTGGTCCCAGGTTTGTTTGTTTTTGTTACGCTGGAGACAACCTAGAGCTCTGGCATGACTTTTGATATGCAGTGGTAAATGAAGGCATCCTCCCCGTACGGTAATCTGAGACAGGAGTTCTGCACTAGAAAAACTTATTACATAATGGAACAGAGAAGGGAGAGAAGGAATAGCCTCTTCAAACTTCCCACCAGAACAGCAAACCAGCTCAACACTCCTAGTACAACAACATTAAACTTCACTTTAGACATGGAAGTTATTTTAATAAGGTTTTGTTTAAGTAAACTCATTGCCTGTAGCCTTCTGTTTTGGCAATAGTCAGATGGAAAGCTATTGTACAAATGCCAAATGCCTCCCGACCCAGCAATAGTAGAAAACATGAATTGCAAAGCCTACAGTGCTGGTTGCTTCCCAGGAACCTGGAGAATACTTTTGACACCAACCAGAATAAACCCACCCCAGCAGAAAAGTCAGACACTTTCAGAGAAATGAATAGCCTGCTTCTGAAGCAAGCTTGCTGGGGCTCACCCTGCCATTCCTGACAGAACACAGGTGGCCTGTAATCTAGGAAGGGATGAGATATCCCTGAAGTGTTCTGTTGCAGATAATCAACTGAAGATTCTTCTTCAAGCAAAATTTAAGTCTAGTAAAAGTTCAGGTAGAGCATACTTGGTCAAGAGGTGGCCATCATTTATTAAGATTATTCTCCTTCTTCCAAATGTGAAGTTTATCAACAACATGAAGCCACCTCTAAAGCAAGTGTGTGGAATTCTTCTAAGACTTTAAACATCCCCCTCCTTTGAAGCCACAGCTAGGACTTATACCCGCTTTTCTTTCTCCCAGCCATGCAAGGCTGCAGGAGAGCAAGGTTCACTCCTTAGAACAATCTTAGAAGATGACTGCTAGTGCATTTCTTTCCCATATTAGTTAGAAACTCTCTAGATAATTCTATTCTTCCAAACATGTTCAGACTCTCAGCCCAGCTTACTGTATTAGTACAGGGAGGAGGGGAAGCCACGGAACAGGAGCTGTGCTTTTAAAACTAGAAACTGGATTCTCTTCAACCGATTTAACTTCTGACCTTCTCAGCTGTTGGATCAAGTTATTGCAGTAGGCACGGAGCCAGACAAGTAAAACATAAGGGCATGCAAGTTGCTCTGCATTCATTCCCTGGCTGTTGAGCTACTTGCAAAACAAAGGTACATATCAGATTGAAGTAACTTTCATATAAAACGTGCTGCCAGTCAGAATAATTAAAAATGGAAAGTTAAATGGATTCTTTTATTGCCAGGTTGGTGGGTTGGACTGGGAGGTAGGTGGGATAGACAGACAAGTAAAATTAGTAGCATCAAGCAGCAGAACAAGTCACTGAGCAAGAAAGATCATGGGGGGCTCCCATACTTTCCTAACTGCTTTCTAGGTTCAAGCAGTTGCTGTGAATGGCTGTACAGTGAGCTGTTAATCTCAGTTTCACAAGTTCTAAAAATCTGGAGATATCCTAAATGAAGGTAAAACAAGTAAAATATTTAAATGTTTTGCAAATGTCTAATCCAGCATTAGAATTATATAAACTGAAAGGAGGGTATATTTACTGGACCAGAGGACTTTGAACAAGAACTGCAATTTTTCCTGTCATGGACAAGCAGAGTAACCAGTGTCAAGCCAGTATCTCTTCCATTTGGCATTAAAGATTACTGACAAAAAATGACTTAGTTTGTAGAGCAAGAAGTTGCACAAATAGAGAGTACAGAGAATAAGCATTTATGTACACTCCACAGTCACCCAGTCAAGCATTTGTGTTTTCAGTATGTTCCCTGAACTGAAATCACAGCTCCAGTGAAGGGAAAGCAAAAGGTTTCCAACTTCTGCAGTAGGTCCCATGTTTCACCCTGTGTGAAATAGCTTTGAGTCTCTGGCAAGATTCATAGTCTCTTTTTTTTAAATTTTTTTAAAAATTTTTTTAGGGGGGGTTGGTGTGTGTGTCTGTAAACACGCCTCTGCTTCCCCTGCCTGAAGTGTCAATGTTTATAAATTGAAGACCAAGTATATTCCACATACAGATTTTATTACAAAGTTTTAGCAAAAAAAGTTGGGAAAAAAAATCTGACCAACAAACAAGTTAACAACTTAACAAGTCTTTAGAAAAAAATACCTTTAAAAGTAGTGAGAATCATGCTTGTCCTTGAACATAGAATTCATAGTTTGCCTTTAACACAAATTCAAAGTATTTGTTAGATTTCAAGTAGCCAAGTTCATCTGCTTGCAGGAAGTCTTTCACCTCCGGTAAATATTCACTTAACTGAACTCCTGCAACAAAACCTTTGATTACAACACTGATAAAAGAGGTTAAAAGTTAGGATCATTTTAAAGTAACCACCTGTGCTTGCTTCAGAGTTAAATTACTTGTTTTTTGGAACTGAGAAGATCTAATTCTATTATAGATGTCAAGAAATACAATAAAGCTTAAGCAGCCTGTAAATCTGAGTTTAGGGGCGGGGGAAGGCAACAAAAAGGTATTTCTTACTAAAAAAAAAATTCTCAGTGAAGCTATGATTAAACTTAAAATCCTTAGACCTAAAAATCAAAGTCTTCACAGAACATGTCACGAAGATAAAGAAAAGAAAGATCAGTCAATACAACAAATACTTCTATCATCAGTTGCAACATTTCAGTATGGAGTGAGAATTGTGCAAAATGAAAGAAACTTGACAGAACTGAACAGACAAAACAATTTCTTTGGAGTAGTTTTAAATTTATGTGGTTTTGATATGAAAGCTGCTGTTCTGAATAAAGTTCACATGCAGTAATATTTGGAATGGACCTTGACTCTAAATTGCACCCTCCCCTCAGCTGTAACTTTCAAAGCCATAACCTCCTTTGTTTAGGTTTCCCATGCCCCCACCCCACTCTCTCAGGGAGAAAAACAAAAGCACATTTAAGGTAGATACTAATCCCTTATCTTACAGAAGATGTGTATTTAACTCCAGAAGGCACGCTTTACTGTACAGTAAGGAACTACTAAAAGTCTGATTGCTGCTCTACTGAAAAAGTGATTTGAAGGTACTTAGATTATCACTGAGAAATCTGCTCATCTTTTATCCCCTCAACATTCTAAAAAGTGAATTAGATCCATACAATTGTAGTTATCTATAGTGGAATGGATGTTCTTATTACTCTGAGAAATTATTAATGCTACTTCTTACATATTAGTGCCCATCTTAAGCAGTTTTTGGAACAACTAAACAATTTCAATTATATTTAAATATATTTTACCTTCTTTCAGTAGCTTTTGTAATATTTTCACAAATATACTATCTTTAGATGCTTCAATTGGATCACTTTTACCATCTAAACCAGACCACCTGCAAGTTAAAGAATAATTTGTGAAGGAATCGCAGAGATAAAATTAAATGAAAACAAACAAGAAAAAGATGCAGGAGAAAGGCAATCAATACATGTTCACATAACTGTTACGTGCATGGCCACAGCTCAATATAAGAGCTTCTTTCTATCTTGTGTAATTCTTTATTCCAAGAGTAAAGCAGCAATAAAACTGCACTATAACATACTCCCATTTGGAGGACAGCAGAAGAATTTTCTGTCTTCTAAATTATAAAAGAAAACTATTTATTTGATAAAATAAAAAAACATTATCCATCAAGATAAGAATGATCTATTCTCATATTTTACAGTCAAGATGAAAGTATGTGTTTATTTTTGGTAGAATAAAATGAGAAGTAATTTGTTATGGTATTTAAAAGAAAAAGGAAAAAAACAACATAAGAATACTACCACCAGACAAACCAAACCAACAACAAAAAGACAACACTCCCCACAGAAACCAAAACCAACACCCCCCTGCCACAAAAAAAACCAAACCAACAACAAAGAAACCCAACAAACAAACAACAGCCCCAGAACACCAAAAAAGAAAATACCAAGACAAACAACGAGGAAGAAAACAAATCCAAGTAAAAATCCAATTTGCAGACCTGCAAGAGCTCACACATACAAAAAATGTGATTAAATGTGAAGGTGAAGACCTGTGAATTCAAATTTTAATCTGTGATAAATTCCTGAACAGGGCTTTTCTAAGAGAAAGATTATTTTAAATTATTTTTTTTATCTTTGTAGAGCTTTATGTATAGCACTTTCAGTCAACACCAATCTACCTTCTTTTTCTGTGGCTCTAACCTTTCGGTTGTTAAAAATTCCTGTTGCACACGTTAAACTGCCAGACAAAACCAGCTCTTGTACCACTCTCTAAAACAGCACAAACTCTTTTGAGCCACTGGGGCATGCTCGTAGAAGCTGTACTTCACTGAAACCATGGTTTTAGCTTGGATGTCACTTAAATTCCAAAACTTCTAGGACTTCATCTTCTACTGTGAAGAGTATAAGGGGAGGAGAGACAGGAGGGGAACTGAGGGGCATTTGAGGAAACGGATCACTCAGGCACTGAACAGTGAGTACCCTACCAGAAAAATCAGAAGCAGACTCAGGAAGGCTGTTTTACCTAAGCTGCCATTTTTGGCTGTTAAGCTGGAAAACAGGTTGCTATCTTTAATGTGACTGCAATGCTCACTGTTGGATGTAGATGGAAGTTAACCCCACCTCTTTTGAAATAGGGATTGATCTTTCTGAGCCTTGTTGGACTGGAAATTCAACTGTGACATCAAGTTTTCTAAACACTATTTATTGCAAGGTGATCACAAACTCTATCTGGTTAGCCAGTGGAGCAGGAAAATCTTGACAGCATTATCTATGATCTGAATGCTTTAGATAGGCTCAAAACTCCATTCTTGGCCCAGGGCAGGTTGGAGACAAACCAATTACTGGACTGGTGCCGTCCAGTATTTCTGGACTCTTCTATCTTCAATATAACAGGGAGGGAAGAAAACACTTGGAACAGTGTGAACCTGTTCCTGCATATTACTCATGTGCTGTGACAACAGCTTAGCCAGGCAACTACTACTTTACTTTCTAGAAATCACAGTCCTTTGGAATTGATGTGCATAAATGTCAATCCAAATGCTGCCTATTTCCATTTTAATCACAAATGGCACAGTGCATTTGGAATCTTTCTCTCGCCTCATCCTTTCTTCTTTAGGTCCTCCTTTCAAAGCTTGGATGGGAGCTGGAAAATCTGAGTGACTTCTGAAAATCAGAAAGAAAAGGGAGGAAATACCAAGGATATTTAACCTGGAAGAGAACATCAGCACTGCTTGATAAGAAGATTCTTCTGACCAGTTGGATTCTACCTGTAATTCCTTGTGAAGATTCACAAAAGTGGCTCTTTCAGGAAATATTTAGTGCTTTGACTGTTTGACTTTGCTTGTAGTCAAGAACGCAACCTGTCCTAATTGGGTTTGACAGAGCTGGAGTTCGTTCTGTAACACACCACTGTTTTGTCTACTGCACAGCAGTCCTTGCACACCACCAAGGCTGTACTTTTCCAGCATCCCCACACCTCAACAGCAGGCTGAGGGATAGGCAAGATCTTGGGAGGGGACACAGCTGGGCCTGCTGACCCAAACTGACCAAAGGAGTATTCCATTTCCAAGCCATGTGACGTCAGCTCAGATATAAAAGCTAAATGAAAGCAGGAAGTATTGGGAGTATCCATTGATGATGTCTGTCCTCCAGAACAACTGCTACATGTATAGAAGCCCTGTTTCCTGGGAAGTGACTTAACATCATCTGCTAATGGGAAAGAGAGAATAATATTTTTGTTTGCTCTTGCTTGCATGCTTTTGCTTTTTGTCCTATTAAATTTCTTTCATCTTGACTCCTGGGCCTTTGTTGTATTTTCCCTCTACCCTGTCCACCTAAGGAGAGGAGTGACAGAGTAGTTTTAGTGGCCATCTGGCCCCCATCCAGGGCCATACCACCACATAGATTTAACTCAAAAAAGTCATGAACTTGTCAGTGACCAAAAGTAAGTAATGTTTGCAGGAATGACCTCTTCATATTTCTCTTAAAACGCTTTTATTTTGAGATTTTTCAAAGGAAAAGAAGTTTTGGCATTGATTATTTCTTTTACCTCAGCAAAGGGTTCAAGAATGAAAGCTGCAGTTACACTTCTGTGTCAGCTGCTAAGAATGGAGAGCAGGTTGCCAGCGAGCTAAGTCGATAAAGTACTACAGATCATTTTACTTTTTGAGGGCGTTCATTTTACAACTAAAAAGGCACGTTCAGATCACATACATTACTGACCATAACACTATGAAATTCAGGCTTTGCAATGAGCTAGAGAGTAGTATACTAACATGTCATTCTGGAAAAGCTATGTCACAAATATTCCTAGTCATTTTCATTTATATTTGACTTACCCATCTCTTTGTAGAGCCTTACAGAGAATTTTAAGTTTAAGCCCATTTATATCCACTTCCTCTTCCTTCAATTCATATAAGGAAAAACAACAGCCAAGTTAGATTTTTCCAGAATTTTCTTAAAGAAATGATCACTCTTTCACACATTATACTGATGAATTAGATTCAATTACTAAACACTGGTTTTAAGCACATCCTATTTATTGGGCAACCTGATCAGACTTCATTTCCACTCTAAAACATGTCTCAGAATTTCTGTATTATCATGCAACTGCTGAAGTTTGAAAGCAGGTATATTTTAAAGCACATGAACAAATTCTGCTTTGTAAATTGCATTCTAGGCAAATTTTATTTTAAAATGTGCTAAATGGTGACTAAAATCAAGGCTCTTTTTTCAGCATGACTGAGCTAACCAATATGCAGTAATGTCCACATTAGGATGCATGCTTTAGGAATAGTAAAAGTCTTCAAAGACGCTATTTGTCTTGAAAAGGGCTGTCCCTTCACTGCACAAAAACTCTGAGATAATTGGTATTAGAGCTCCTTTTAAAATATCAGAAAAGGAAAAAAAGTTGTTTGTTTTGTTGTTTGGGTTTTTCTCCATCTTTCAATGTCCCTAAGCATCACACCTACTTTAAATTCCCTTCCTAAGAGATAACAAAACCCATGAACACTTCAATTTACAGATTTGGAAGCAAGAGGATGAGTTTCGACTTTCTGCTATGCTTTTGCAAGAGAAAAGCAGGGAAAACTAGGGAACATCTAGTTTTTAGACTCTAGTATAAACCATCTTTAATTTGTGCTGAACATCTATACTCAAGTTGTTAGAGACTCAAATACCTGAGCAAAACCAATTTTGAAATCTCATTGGCGTAGAGTGTTTTGGTTTTTTTACATCTAAACTAAGTAAGTTGTCAGTGTTTATGAATTGTTTTCACAAAATTTAAGAAGAAAACAAATTTTTAAGAAAAGCAAGTGAATTCACCCAAGTGGTGGTTTTTATTTGCAAAGTATTACTATTCAGACTATCCTGTAAAAATGAGGGGAAGTTTAAAAAAAAAAAAAACAACAGCTAAAAGTAACTTACTACTGTAAATAGCAATACTCTTTCCTCAGTATACAAAATATAATACTAAACACAGGACAAGCAAACATTTGTGCACAAAACATGAATCCTAGCTAACAACAGCAATGAAATGTGACTCAAAACAAATTGATAAAAGAAATGCAATTTAAAACAATTAAAAAAAAAAACCCACACTTTAAAACCAACTTAAACCATTAAGATATTTGTAATTATCAAACCAAAGTTACCAAAGACCATTAAAAAAATGACACAGTGGTATTTACAAAGTACTACTACAGAACAGGTTTTAACTTGGAGTCTACCTAGACTAACAGGAATTGGGATCATCAGAGAAAACCTCTCATTTTCAATTAGTGAGGAACACTTTTGCTAAATTAATACAGTTTTAGCATGTTAGCAAAGGTTTTTGTTAGTTCAGGTCTGATATTCCTCAGAAGTTGATTTATTCATGTTTAGCAGAAAAGGACTCTTGGTAGATCATACAAGGAGATGCAGAGAGAAAGCCATTCTGTGGTTCAGTGTGATTTAAATGTTAAAAAGCTGGTGAATATCTCATATTACCTCATGACAACCAGAGAAACTGCCAATAGGAAAGAACCAGGACTAAACTACTAAAGAAAGCCTGTAGGGAAGCAAGGCTCTAAAAAAAAGAAACTATAGACTATAAATGGCAAGTGAAGATGAGGTGTCATTTTTTAAAAATAATCTAAACCTCATTTGACATTAAGTCTCCAGTGACTAAAAAAAACAAACTGGGAAAAAAAAAATTAAAAAAATCAGGGGTTACACTTAGCTAATATGTTAACATCCTAGCTCAAATAATAATACACAGAAGTGTCTAGACTGGAAATTCTTCAAACACTTTTCCTACCTCATCAATATATTCCAGCAGATCAAGAGCTTTCTTGAAGTCATACTCATTGGCCCTTCTGTTCTCATCGCATATGTACATCTAGGATATGAGAGATTAACACAGAGCATTATTTTTAGCCTACAAACTAATGTAACTGATACCATGGACTACTCATTGTGGGAAGACAACCATGTATTTTCCACTTACATGACTTTCTCATGAAAATATGTCTTGATTCAACTGCAAGTGTTTTTATAGTAAGGAATACACTTAACGTTTTAGAGTAGCATTCCACCTACATGACAATGGTCTGTGGACAGAAGAGATTGGATATAAGGTTGCTAGGTTTCAAATTTAAATGCCATTTAAGGCTGTAACATTCCTGGACTATTGTAGCCAGAGCTCAGCTCCACAAATAAGCTCTCAGAATTATTTTGGTAATTAAGCTCAAAGCAGTCCTTAAGCACCAAGCTCAAAGCAGTCCTTAAGCACACCGACTGCCTTTCACCTTTTAAAAACAGGTTTGTTGTCAGTATTTCATCCTGCTCTCCCTCAATAAAATTTGGAATCAGTACTTCAAAGGAAATTTAACATTAATGCTCTTTTTATTTACACTTTCCCAGTTTCATTCTCACGTTGCAAGTAGCAACTATGAACACTGGTTTGACAACAGAGAGAATTCAGAAGGAAAACTCTCATGGTGCCAGCACTTGTCAAGTCACAAGTGACACCACCTATTCCTCCCTAATCCCACAAACAGCCTCACAAAGACAGATGGCATGACTTCAGAATCTGCTATTAATGCTGTTCTAAGAAAATAAGAATAAAGGAGCACTCTATCAACTTTTGATTTCCTACAAGACTACAGTAAAGTATGAAGTTGTAAACTGACTTCCAGACAGAACCTGATTTTGTTTTATAATGTATTGTTGTATTCACCAAGTGGTTTTTGCACATGTCACTGTATGGGAGAAATGTGCTGCTATAACAAGGCAGAAACATTTGGGCTACTGGATCCTGGCTACCACCAGAACAGAATGTGGAATAAGACTCAGCACTGTTAGTGATCCCAATACTGGAGCAGTTCATGGTTTTGTTTTGCTATAGGTTGAGTTTCCGCTGCTTTTTGAAATGGGAGTGAAAACAAAACAAAGCAACCAAACAAACAAAATTGGAAGACTTCAGATGCCTCTTTCCAACAATGTAACCAAAAACCTCTGCCTGCTTCTAGCCCTTTGTTTTTCTGGATTGCAGCATCCTTCTCCACTAAGGTGGAATTCTTTGTTCCTTCTAACTTCCCAGGTCTGGCCTACTGAGAAAATAACATAAGGTAAAAATTGTCTCATACCCAATAATTTGCTTATACCAGCAAAACAACTTTTGGCACTGCTTTGATTTGCTCTTTTCTCCTAGCAGCACCCTAAAGTACATATTCAAGAAGAATAAATTTGAACTAAAACCAGCATTCCAAAATTTGGCACTCACAGAAACTAAGCAAAAATAAACCAATTTTTGTATCAAATCTTTAGGTGCTTAGCAAGTCACATAAGGGACAGTAACAGCTGTGATCTTCTAATTTTATCATACAGAGGCAGAACACATGATAGAGGTTTACCTAGGTAATGAAGAAAACACGAGATACTTACATCAATGAGCTGAGATACAGACAATACTGGCATATCATTGAGGTTCAACTGTTTCTCCGCCAGTAATTGTTCAGGAAGTGTCTCCTGATGCAACAGAAAGCGTTCCTGTTCTGATATTTCTTGTAGTCATTTAAGGAAACAAATGTTTCATGTTATTAAAATGTAATAATAAATTCTACAGCACAATAATAACTGCCAAGTCACAATACTGTTCAGGTTTCCAAGTACTTGTAATGAAGCATTTTTTTTTTGACATTCATCCATGCTTTGGAAGCACAAAAACACTTCCACTTCAATAATGTCATCCTGGTGAACTAGTTTTTACTTTCCACTCAGGTTTCCAGTAAAATACTGGTAATTTTTCTTTTTTTCCCCTCAAACCCACAAAATGAACACAGATGACTGGAGGAAAGCTGTTGCACTATGAAGGAAAGTAAGCTGGTTGCAATTTTTAGGAGTTGCTTTGTGAGATGGAGCACGTCCATGGCACATAATATTCAATTTTTGTTTGTTTTGGTTTCCATTATGATGTGCTTCAGGGGTAAAAACATACTAGACTGAAACAATCAAAAAGGAATAATTTCATCCACATTGTGTGAACGCTGCCATTCACACCCAGTTCCACTGTATGGTAGGAAGTGGAACATTCTAAGGAGCATTTTATCTGTTTAAATGGATAAGCAAATAGGACAAAAATAAATTCCTTTATCAATAGGAAACTGATACAGGAGTAAAGTCTAGACCACGTTTTAAGAGTCTATTAGTCTCCTGAAATAAAGCTTTGATTTCCTCATTTTTCTATAGACAGTGGCTTAAGTACTACTCTAAAGCTTCCCCCTGGTGGCCAGTACTGGTTGAACTATGAAGGTACAACTGCTTTCAAACTCACAGCACCGTGTGCTGCAAACACCGTGTCAGGAAAAGGGTATTTTCCAAACGGATGGGAATGGTAGAGCAGGGAACTTTTGCATTTAGTAATGAAGTAGTAATGAATGAACTACTTTTCCCATTAACAGTCTTTCAATTACAGCATAATGAAATGCTGTCACTGCAACTTTCTAAATGCAGAGAGAGTAAGATGCTGACAAAGTTCTCTTGATCACAAACATATATATTATAATACAATATAGTTATTTGATTTCCTTGTACAGCCTAAGTCTTAGGATTTGAGAAGAATTCAGAACTGAGAGCCATTCAATGAAGAGGTTTTAAGAAATAAAATATTTTTTTGCCTGACATCTTGAGTAGAAAATGCAGCTTCATGAAAACACATGAAGTGTGAATCATTTACATGTTTTGGCCACTAATGATTTCTCAAAATACTCTGCAGCTCATTTATGCCAATAATTTGCATGTTATTAGAAAGTGAAAAAGCACAAATTTCTTGTGCTGGTAGTCCTAACTCATAGGTGAAAGCGAGTACTGAGGTTACTGCCTCACACTGTCTCCCTTACCCTTCCTGCAATGAGCATTAAAATCGTCGGCCTGTTTACCCTTGCCACATTAAGTTAGTGCTCAACCTAATTAAGTCTGCAAAATTAACGTGATTCTAATTCAGTTACTTCATTAGACCATTCTTCACTTGGCTTAGTTTTTATTTCACAGGGGGGGATGGATGTAACCTTGAAGGATGATGTAGTCCAAACCCCCTGTCAGAGCAGGATCACCTAGAGGAAGTTGCATCCAGGCAGGTTTTGAGTATCTCCAGAGAAGGTGAAAATGTTCTTCCTTATGTTCACATGGAACCTCTTATGCTCCAGCTTGCACCCACTGCCCCTTGTCCGGTCACTGACCATCACTGCAAAGAGCCTGACTCTGTCCTCCTGATGGTCACTCTTCACTTATAAAGATTAATAAGGTCATCTCTTCGTCTCCTCTTCTCCAAGCTAAAGGGACCCACCTCACTCAGCCTTTCCTCATAAGGGAGATGTTACACTCCCTACATCCTTTGTGGCTCTATGCTGAACTCTTTCAAGCAGTTCCCTGTATTTCTTACCTTCTATTTTCTCTTGCAGTATGTCTTCTGAGAAGTCAGATGCCAGTGCAGCCAATTTGCTTAAGCCAAGAAGCGTTTTCTTCTTTGCAAAATATCGAGTCTCCATATTTGCTAAAGTCTGCAATGTTCTGTGAGCCTGAAATTAACAAAAGAATGATAAATCAGTTTTGTGTATTAACATCAGAAGGTTAGCAGATGAGGATTTAATCTGAACTGTGGTCTCACAGCTATTTATTCACAATGCCATAAATCTTATTTTCAAAAGTCGCAAAACTTGCATGGTAGATCTGCATTGCACTCTTCAGAAAGAAACAGTAGATGTCTACTCCAATTATATCCAAGAAACTCCTTTCAACACTAATCTAGAAAAACTCTTATGAGCAAAGGACAAATTGCAACTTCACATATTTTACCTCTGCGATTTTATTTAAGGTTTCGTCACAAAAGCAAGGCAAATACATTTGGACAGAAAAACTTCATGTGCAGGTTGATTTACCTGTTAATTCAGGAACATGAAAAAACAAAATTGTAACTGCCATATTAACTAAATGCATGGGCAAGAATTGTCTATCAAAGGAATAGAAAGCTTCTGATCACTTGCTCAGAAATAAACTATCCAGACTGAATTATATCTTTATTTTAGTATATTTGTGTTCTCTTCACAGCACTTTGCTATAGCAGAGAAAACCTTGGGGTTGACACAAATGGATTACTACAATATTCTCAGGGTAGAATTTTTTTGTTTGTTTGTTTGGGTTGTGTTTCAGTTTACTCATCTTGGTTTTGGTTTGTTTGGGGTTTAAGGTGCATACAATATTAATAACCTACAATTTGCAATAGGATAAACGTTTGCATGTTTAATAAATGCACTTATGGACTGACAAAGCTGCTTTTGTTTAGAAACTGTTTGTTTATTTGCTAAACTGAAATGCCCTCTTAAGTCTAGCAGAAGGAAGGGCAGACTGACCAGCAGGAAGTGGGAAAAGAATAACCTGGCAGTCTGCAAAACAACAAAAGATCAAGTTTAAAAACAGTATCACATTGTGACACCAAGCTATGTGGTGCAGCCGACAAGTTGGAGCAAAAGGATGCTTTCCAGAGGAACCTTGACAGGCTTGAGGAGTAGGCCCATGCAAATCTCCTGCAGTTCAACAAGGCCAAGCACAAGGTCTGGCACACGAGTTGAGGGCAATCACAAATATAGATTGGGCAAAGAATGAGACTGAGAGCAACCACAAGGAAAACAGGTATTAATGGATGAAAAACTGAGTACGACCCAGCAACATGTGCATCCCAGAATGCCAATCACATCCTCAGCCACATCAAGAGAGCATGGCCAATAAGCCAAGGGAGATTGTTCTCTTCATTCATTCCTGTGAGACTCCACTTGGAGTACTGTGTGCAGCTCTGGAGCCTCCAGTGTAAGACAGACAGAGACCTACTCAAGCAGGTCCAGATGAGGGGCTACAAGGGTGATCAAAGGCATGGAGCAGCTCTCCTAAGAGGAAAGGTTGAGAGAGTTGGGGTTGTTCAGCCTAGAGAAGGTTACAGGAACATCTTACAGTGGCCCTCCAATACTTAAAGGGGTCCTACAAAAAACATGGGGAAGGAATTCTCTCTCATGAAATGTAGTGATAGGACAAAGAGTAACAGTTTCAAACTGAAAGAGCGCAGATTTTGATTAAGCAGTAGTAAGAATTTTTTTGCTACGAGGTGTGATGGTTCGGGGAGATCCCTGCCCCCCACACTTCGTAAAATGACCCAGACTAGAATTCAGTCGGCTGGAAGTTAAGGACTGAAGCTCTATTTACAGCTCAGCACAATGTACAAGCAGAGATATACACTATATACAGGAATAGTTACAGAAATATACAGGTAAAAGGTAATACAGAAACACAACACCCCTCCCAGAAATCAGAGACCCCAGGAGGGGCTCCCAACCACTCTTCCACCTTCTCCCCACCCCTGTACCTTACCCCAAGGTTTGCCTTACTCACGAGGTAAATTAGGAGGATCAGCCAGGGGGGTTAGAAGAAAAGTGGTTAGTGAAGATTAATCGTCAGAGGAGCGAGAGCCGTAAGCTGCTAGATTGCCCGAGCTGCTCCCCCAGCAAGAGACGGACAGAGACTGACTTATCTATGTTTTGGTTATTGTTCCCAAACAATTCTTCAGCAAGCATATGACTGAAGTAGACATCACCATGTTTTCTTTTCACAGTCTATAGTGTAATTTTCTCTATTGAAATATTCCAATTAGCCTCAAACCAGCACACTAGGAGAGTGGTGAGACACTGGAACAGGTTTGCTCAGAGAAGATGTGGTTGCCCCTGGTCCAAGGCTGTGTTGGATGGGGATTTTAACAACCTGATCTAGTGGAAGATGTTCCTGCCCATGGCAGGGGGGTTGGAACTAGATGATCTTTAAGGTCCCTTCCAACTCAAACCATTCTGTGATTCCAAAATTAAGCTATCACATGTACATCTGCTTATTAACCACCCCCCAACTTCTAAACTATACATTCAAGTGATTAATCACTTCAGTTTTGTGATACCTCCAAATTCCTTTGCTTTGAATAGCTAGTCTTGAAATAGAAATTGCAATTTTCCCCTCACTCTTTAACATAATACTATTGATAGTCACTGTAAAACACCAAGTCCATCAACACAGTGATCATGTAGCCAAATTAAAATTTCCCTGATAAAAAGTCACCAACAAGAGATGAAAAGCAGGTCTTATTTCCATTACATGGTGCAGTGGTTTATATACCACCTGGTGCCTGAAGAGGGGCTTTTGGTACTCCATTACTAATCTGTCTCATCTCTCTCCTAAGTCATCCAGATCAGCTCTCTTTTGATGAGGAAGACTCATCACTAGACGACTTGCCTCCTTGAATACAACCTTGATCGTTCTAACACACAATAGTTGAATGTGGTTGTAATTAAGAACCCTTACCTTTTGCAAATCCTGACTATTGATTTCATGTAACCAGCTCAGATGCTCATGAGCTTGTAAGAAACTGGTTAGCTGTCCATGCTGAGCAATAGGTTGAGATAACAGCTTCCCTCGCTTTCCTTTTTCTAGATACCAGCGAAACAGGAAATCTGAAAAATTCTGAAGATAATGGGGATATGAAGACTTTAAAATTACATTGAAATACCTTGTTTGCCTTCCAAAGCAAAATGCTTCATAAAATAAAATTGGTAACAACACAGCAAGAACCTGCTTAACAAAACAAGACACACAAGAACAGTGTTGATGAATAAACTTAGTCATGATAGAAACAGTGTTTAAAGAATTCATGACTACTCTTAACAGATGCTGATACACATAGCATCTTTTGACGGAAGTGAAGGAAGTGCCAATGGTAAATTCTTCACATTAATCTACAAGAATGGCAACAAGTATCACATTAATCACAATTCTAAACTTGTTTTTTCATCTCTTCCTTTGCTTCCTTTAGAACTCTGTTTAGTACTTCCTTTCATGTATATTTACTTCTGCTGTTACTGTTTTTGAAGCATTACCTCCTATCTCCAAATGAACCTACAACCTTACTTGCCCTTACTAAAAACTGTCTTTTTCTTAAAAAAGGCAAAACAACAACTATTTTGTCCTCAAAAACTTCAGTAACTAATCAGCATTTATGCTTGAGATTTTAGTCTTCTTCAGAATATTTTTAGAATAATTACAGATTTTAATTGCATTAACAAGTTTGAAGACACCATCAGTCTGATATCCTATCCATTAGACTTGATCTAGTCAACTCTGCATTTGCCACAGTAACTTTTCAGAAAGTACATTTTTCCTTTAAAATGAAGTATGTGAAGAGAAAAAGAATAATTTACCCCACTCTACAGCAGTACTTAAGATTCACTATTACAAAGAATTACTACAGTTTCTATCCTCTACTGATACTTTTTCATTTTCTTGGTAAACAAATCTTTGCATACTCTATTAGGAAACCTGTAGATGGCAAGATTTTTCTTTACATAGTTGTGCAAAGCTAAACAAATTTATCTCATTAATTCTCAAGTTAGGAAACTTTTGTCCTATTCCTCTCACTTCAAGTAGTTTCTATCGGCTTTTCCATAAGCTTTCCATTTTTTCAGCACACTTAAAACCTGTACAGCAGATTTTAATAGATATTGGGAAAATGTCCAACAAGTACCTAGCAGGACAATAAAGATAACAGCAACACTCCTACCTTCCTACTTTTCTTAACTACTTTTCTATTTGACATCTCACAATCTCATCCTCTCTTTTGGAAATTATCCTTGAATTACATTATTTAACAAACCAGCAATATGCCAACTACAGTTGTGAGTCAACTACTGTGAATGAGTCACAAAATACGAGATATTAAGAGTGAGAATGTGTGAGGCACAAAAAAGGTCCCATGCAGCTAGCATTTGTATTTCTGCTGATTTCCTCTGCAGTCTCAGTCTTGTTCCTTTGGGTTCTGTACAGTGAATGCTGACTTCAATTTTCCACATTACACCCCTACATGAATACAACCAAACTTATTATAAAACACTAACTAAAGAAAATTGAAAAAGAAGAATTACCTGATCTGCAAACTGACTCATGTAACGTTGTAACCTGGCCTGGTTGTCTGTCTGTTCACACATCTGGACCAGGATATCAAAGTCACAGTACTTCTCTGCTAGCGTAGCTGCCATCTGATATTGTCCCAGGGAAACTAAATAACCAACAAAAAGTTGTATCAAACAAGGTCATCTCTGAATACAAGAGGATGACTGAGGGCAGACAACAGAAAAATTAAAACAAGTTTCACATGTTCATATTAAACAGATACACATTCCCAAGGAAATGTTCACCTACTGCATGCATACACACATCCTGTGCACACTCAAGTTCACACACCCACCACTTCTGTCCTCCAAGAGAAGAGGAAGTAGTTTAGTATTCTCAATGTCCAGTATACATCCTATTTTCTCTGAAAGTTTGCATCATAGAATCATAGAATGGTAAGGTTGGAAGGGACCTCAAGGATCATCTAGTTCCAACTCCCTGCCATAGGCAGGGACACCTCCCACTAGTACAGGTTACTCAAGGCCTCATCCAATCTGGCCTTGAACACCTCCAGGGAGGGAGCATCCACAACCTCCCTGGGCAACCTGTTCCAGTGCCTCACCACCCTCACTGTAAAGAACTTGCTCCTAACATCCAGTCTAAATCTCCCCTCTGCCAGTTTAAGCCCATTGCCCCTTGTCCTGTCATTGCAGGACCTTGTAAATAATCCTTCCCCAGCCTTCCTGTAGGCCCCCTTCAGATACTGGAAGGCTACTATCAGGTCCCCTCGAAGCCTTCTCTTCTCCAGGCTGAAGAGCCCCAACTCCCTCAGCCTGTCCTCATAGGAGAGCT
>VWZE01023588.1:1736-25098 GCA_013396675.1 Eubucco bourcierii | reverse complement strand
CCAGTCTAAATCTCCCCTCTGCCAGTTTAAACCCACTGCCCCTTGTCCTGTCGTTGCAAGACCTTGTAAATAATCCCTCCCCAGCCTTCCTGTAGGCCCCCTTCAGATCCTGGAAGGCTACTATCAGGTCCCCTGAAATCCTTCTTTTCTCCAGGCTGAAGAGTCCCAACTCTCTCAGCCTGTCCTCATAGGAGAGCTGCTCCAGTCCTCTATCATCTTCATGGCCCAACTCTAGACCCGCTCCAACACTTCAATGTCCTTCCTAAATATTTCATTACATCACAGAGTGAAAAATGCAATTCATACTCAGATGCCATTTATTCCACCAGATTTATGTCATTTCCTCATCAAACAGAACACTGAATCCTTGCATTAAAGAAAACAGACACTACTTACGGAGGGGAGACAAGAGTTCTGATCTTTTCTGCACATATTCAATTTCCAGGTTGCTGTATCGCTCTTGATCGGCAGGGCGGCCCACAGATTTCAGTTGAGAAACATAACCATCTAGAAAGCAATCCAGTAGTGCCACCAACTGCTCAGCCACGATACTACGGAGGTTACTGTCGGCCTGAGGGTACACCATCTTCAGAATGATTCCATGCTGACGTATTATTGCTGTACGAACGCCACTAGATGCTTGGGAAAACACCACAGGCAACATTAAATTAATAATTCTATCACTGCAGGAATCTGTGTTGAAGTATAAACAAAAACACTACTACATATAATTAAAAAAAGAAGTAAGAAGGAACAAGTTAAACACTAAAAATCAAAGCAATACTACTGAAAAATAAAAGGGCCAAACAAAAAACACCACAAAAACCAAGGAAATCAACACAAAACCCCCAAATACATATTTACATCTACCTTTATATATTAAATTTGGCCAAAATACGGTGAACAAAAAAACAAACAAACCAAGAACAAAACCATTCCTTGAACTAGAGAGATCTACTCTGTCAACCATTAACATCAGCTGTTTTTCAGAAGAATCACCTGCACACTAGGAGAGGCAACTTCTGTTAATCTGAATTAAATACTTGGATGTAGTCATCAAGACATAACACAAAAAAATAGCTTGTGTGACCCCTCATTTTCAAAACATCTGTATCTTGGGAGCACTAGACGTGGTGTGCTTCATGTGTAGAGGCCACAGGGAAGCTTAAGGAGCACTGGAAACTGCTTGCTTCTGCAAGCATTTGTTCTGATAGTTTTTCACGTTATTAAACCATTAAAATAAAAGACACTTAAGGAAGTGGAGAATTGTCAATCCTTTAAAAACATTTATATTTTTACTATTAATTTTAATGTTACATATGTCAAGAGGTCTGCCAACCAGAACCAACACATTCAAAGAAAAAAAACCTAAACTAATCAAACATGTTTTGGTCTCCCAGACTTGCTTTTAAAGAATTTTAATTAAAAATAAGCATTACTTGTTTTGTTCCATTTAGTTCAAACAAAAGCTTTAGTTTCTCCTATTCTCACTGGCAACTTGAACACTGGCAAGTTAAACATTTGGATTGAAATTCTTGTGTCTGGAAACTCAGGACAGTTATTTTTGTTTAGGACAGATTACTACTACAATAGTAATAATAATTGCTCACCTGTCCATGGAATATATTCAGGTTCTCTTTCTGGAAGCTCTCCTGTTTTATATAAAGAGGCTTTAGACTGACGATACTGACAGGCAGACTGTAGCATTTCCTATTTAAAAGCAAGGACGTAAGTACTTTGAAGTGAAAGTTTACACAAGTCATACACAGACCATGAAAGAAGTTGTCTTATAATTCTGAATTACACTTTTAATGTCCTCCTTCTTTCAACATCACTTTCTCAATTGTGCAGAATAGCACATACTGACTGAACAAGAAACCTCAGTGCTCAAAAGCATAAGCTGTCCACTCTGCTATGTACTTATGCTGCCACAACTCCTGACAACGTTGCAACTTCTCAAATTCACTTTAGCAGTGACACAGGAGAAAAATGAATGGTCCCAGTTCTGTGCAAGATCGTGCTTTCCTCCCGAATGCATTTGGGCATAAGAAAAGCACACTCGCTTCTGTTCACATATCAGTAATTGAGATGCTCCATTCAACTTGAGTGCTCTTCAATTTTTACTTTTTCCTCCCACAAATATTCTGGTTACTATGGTTCTATACCTTAATGATGCTGTTCACGTCAACAACTATCTGGGCCCACTCAATTGATTCAATAGGCATATCTTTCAGGATTTGTTCTTCTTCTTCTAGTAAGCATTCAAAGATGGAATCTATCTGGGACACCTGAAAGGCAAAGAAAAATTGCACTGAACAGAAACATATCCATTATCGGCCGATACTTGAAAGCCAAACCATGAGTGTTGTACGGAAAAACAACCAAATATTAGCAGAAACTACAATGAGAGCCAGAAGAGGTATCAGCTACTCAGATAATGAAATCATCAGCTTTTATACTTAAAACACAAGAATTGCCTTCTTTCTGCATTTAAATCTGGCAGAAGAAAAGAAAAGGTCATCATCTTTTTTGAAGGCAGTTCCATAAACTTCCCATTAAGTGTATTCCCCCCATCATCTTTTCAAATATTTGGCAACACCATCTTTGTTAGATGAAGTATATGAGATAACATATCTCCTATTTTCTATTTAATTTCTATTTTCTCTTAAATTTTTCCATTAGTAACTACTGTCCTTTACAGGAAAAAAAAAACACACCAAAAACTTCCTAAGAAAAGAATGTTTTCTGTATAGTTCTTCTCAAGCAGCAAGACTGGGTGCTTGACTGGAATGTGGCATAAACTGAGAACTTGCTCAGATTCATCAATGTTGCAAAGGACGAAAAATTGGAACACTCAATCAATACAATTCCATTCAGGACAGCTCATCGAAGCAGATTTTCTACCTGACAAACTAGTTGGAAATCAGAACTTCACTTCTGTGTGAGATTTGTCAAAATTCATGTTTCAGATGCAAACCAAAAAGTTGTACACTAAAATAAGGAAGGCAGCAATGCCATCTATTTAAATGGAAATTGTGTAAAGTTTAATTGATTTTTTTTTTAAAGGGAACAGTTTTACAGTACACATTAAAGAACTGCAACTTCTACCACATGTGATACTGTACAATGATTCAAAAAGTAACAGGTTTCTTACCTCCCTAAAGAAGACATCTGCAGGGGTAAGACTTGGTGGAATGTCACACTCCCTTTTGTTTAACGAAATGAGTATAGCAGCATTCACTAGATCAGGCAGCTTGGAGTGGTGATTCTTGAGAACAATAGCTGCTGATAGTTTCTCTGCATGTTCACAGAGCAACAATCGGGTTGCCATTGTTGTCCCTCGTACTGGAAAACTGCCTAGATGTTCAAATACCCCAACCTGTTATTGAAAAAATCCAAAACACCACGTGTACTTTAAACATCCTTCTAGAAGAATTGCTGTAACACAAAATAATACTCTGTATGTATTGACACAAAAAAAGCAGTAGGATTTCACCTGATGAAGAAACTCAATGAATAAATTATGTGCTTTTGTCTTATCCTCTAGCTGATGAAGAAGAATAAGAGATGTGTTGCTGAAACCAGCTGCTTCTAAAAAGAGAAAAATACTAGATCAGAGCACTTGGTATTCTTCATTTCTTTGGCAACTACTTTTTTTGCCTCTGAAATAAAAACATTTCTATAAATTTCTATAGTGTCATTGTATTGGTACTTTTTAAAAAAGATGCACACAGATATATAAATTGCTTACTATGCCATTCTTATGTACTTCTAAAACTCTAGCCTAGCTGAAGTAAAGCTTTTAGAAAAAATCATTTATCTTTAGATCAGATTCAACTATTCCGAAGAACTCAATTTATTACCTGCTAATATAGCAGCTAATAAACTCATTCAGGTTTTAGTAAAATTCAGATTCAAATTTCTATCTTCATTATAGACTAGACAATGCTGATTTTTTTATGCCCTAGACCACAGATACTGCAAGATAAAGTGTTAATAGGCATTCAAACCTAACTGATGCTGTGTTGCTTGCACAATTTCACTGCACAACTTAAGTATAGTGCCCAGCACTTTTCTACTTCTCTTCCTCAAAAGAGCTCACATCTAAAAAGGCAGCTAACATTTCCATCTGGATGATGAGGTTTTTACAAGAGTCAGTAAGGATGATGGAAGCTTCTTTATGAGTATCCCCACAAGTATCTCACGTCAGCGAACTCTTCTAGAGCCAGTTATTTTCCTATTTCAAAATATCTACATATTCTAAGTGCGCTTCAAAACAGAAGACTACTAAGATACAAAAAAAATGGAAGACTATCACTATGAGCAAAATTAGCATGACTAATTCAAAGAAGCTATCAATTTTCACTTCTTGCTGTATTAAGTCTGTTCAGAAAAGACTGAGAATCTGATGCATGACAATTTCTAACTCACTGCCAGGTAGAAGTAATAGCAGGGAGCATCATCCACATCTGTAACTACTACATGAGCTTTGAAAACAAATCGCTGCTTGGGAACTGCAAATGCTGCCCAGAGGTCCTGGGGACACTTTCAAATTAATACTGTTGTTAAAGATGAGATAGCGAAGCTTGAACAGAGAAGCTTCTGGATCAAAACCTATCTACTTTAATCCTTTACCTACAACAAAGATCCCCAAATGAATTTCTCTAGTCCTGTTTTAGGCAGACATAAATACTAACATCCTAAAGAGTTAAGAGGGCACTTTACATAGGATCCAAGCCTACCAGAAGCTGTGCAGCCATACTGACAAAGTACTAAGCATGAGTAAATAAAGTCTTTCACTGTCTTATCTACTTGTGGAAAATAATTCAGATCTATCCAAGGAATCATGGAAACACTAAAGTGACACCACTCGTTCCTTGTTTAAAGTGACCTTCTCAGAAGTGGTTTCTTTACTGTTTGAGTTTTATATGAAGTCAAGAACTAAACCACAGTAGACTGCAAATTTATCTAGCAGTCTGAAAGGATGCACCTTTTAGCCTTTCTGGAAACAGACCTAATGGTGGAAAAGGGGACAAGGGACACCTATGCCTTTTTCACAAAGCTTAATTTTATCTAGAGTAAACAATTTTTCACCAAAAAATATCCTAACCAACCATCTCCAAAGAATCCCCAACAGCAAAACCCAGAACCATTATGTTAACCTTCAGGTACAGATTCAGCCCATCTTGGATCAGAGGCAGGGTAATCATCCATTAAGTCCATGCTGATCTGAGTCACTGCCCTATCGAGTTCACCATCAGAATCCAGATCTCCATTACTTTGAAACAGCTCAAGTACCATACTTTGTGCATTGACTGTATCTTTCCTGAAATAAAGAAATACAAAAGTATGTGAAATAAAAACCGATAGATTTATAGTTACAAGAACGACTCAGGATTTTCTGATATGTTTTAAGTGCATCAGATTATAAACATCAATCTTTAAATTAATTATGGATACGAGATATTCTGATTGTACAGATAAAGGTGTATCATATGACCAAGATATTTTGAAATAAATCCCAGTAGTGCATTCAAAAATTGTACCTAGGTTTAATAAAATAAACTATACTTCTTAAAACTGGAATTTACTGAATTTTCTATTAAACAACCCTCCATTATTTGGTCTTCATCACCTGCTTGGCTATCTGGACAAGTCACTGCTACATCTGTTCTCTGTAAGAGTTCTCCATTCATTTTACCATACTATTTGTTCTGGAAACAATCTGAATCAATACAATACATGCCAAATTATTATTCTACTTTCATGAATATAACCAACATTTTAATAAAAATAACTCCAACAGTTCCATCTCCTTCCTGTGCTCGGGGCTCCAGAACTGCACATAGTACTCCAGGTGGGGTCTGACGAGCAGAGTAAAGGGGCAGAATCACCTCCCTTGCCCTCCTGGCCACGCTGCTCTTGATGCAGCCCAGGACTCGGTTGCTGTCTGGGTTGCACTCGCTTTGCAGGCTCATGTTGAGCTTTCCATCAACCCAGACACCCAGGTCCTTTTCCTCCTCTTTTCTTCAAGGAGAATAATCCTAAGAGGGTTTGAAGGTTGTGGTTCTTCGTTTGCTTGGGATTTTTGGTTTGTTTGTTGCTTGGGTTCTTCCAGATGTTGGGTTTTTTTTGGTTTTGGTTTTCTGTTGGTTTTGTTTGTTTGAGGTTTCTGGTTCGCATTTGTTTGGGTTTTTAAAATAAATTTATATTGAAAATCATCACCCTTACACATAATTAAGCTAAGTCTACAGGTCTGTGTTTCCTCTCCCTCTTTTGTTTTATATCACTCATCATCAGACCTTTCAGTTAGGTTGCTTTAATCAGGATAATCTGAGGAATACTTCATTTCCTTCCACTCCGCCATCTCAGCCAATATGAAAAAAAGATACAAGTTACCAGGCAGCATCTGCCATGCTAGCTATTTCTCATGGCCACATAAACAGTAACCAGCCTGGAGAAGAGAAGGCTTCAAGAAGACCTTATAGTAGCCTTCCAATATCTGAAGGGGGCCTACAGGAAGGCTGGGGAGGGATTATTTACAAGGTCTTGTAATGACAGGATAAGGGGCAATGGGTTTAAACTGGCAGAGGGGAGATTTAGACTAGATGTTAGGAGGAAGGCCTTTATAGTGAGGGTAGTGAGGCACTGGAACAGGTTGCCCAGGGAGGTTGTGGATGCTCCCTCCCTGGAGGTGTTCAAGGTCAGGTTGGACGAGGCCTTGAGTGACCTGTTCAAGTGGGAGGTGTCCCTGCCTATGGTAGGGACCTGGAACTAGATGATCCTTGAGGTCCCTTCCAAAATTACCATTCTATGATTCTATATTCAAAAGCATTATGTGAAACAGTTATACAAATAAATACAAAGAAGAAAAGCAAAGAGTGTTTTTTTAACAACAAAATACCACTTAATTTAAGAATAAAGATGACAAATGCTAAACTTTAAAGTTGTTTCACTGGCAGTAATGTAACATCACAATTCATACAGAGTAAGCAAAAAGTTATTGAGACTAAAGAAGTCTGCTTCTTTCTAGCATGCATCATGAGTTCTTCATTAGCTCAAGATGTATCTAACACTTTTCTAATAAAGATGTGCATGTGTCCTTAAAATAGCTTTAATTAAAACAGCATAGGAATATCTTTACCAAGGCTATCCCTTACTTGAGTGCCTTCAAGAATAGCAAACAAAAATCAAGTGCAATTTCTACCTGCAGTAATGCAGAAAAGCAGATTTCAGTGATTTAGCCTTATCCTCTTGAGCTGTAATTTCTAGCCTACCAGTTGTATCAAACACAGGACTCTGAAAATACAAAGTAAAAACTTCATTTGAAAGACAAATATAGATCTTCGTTATGAAATTAAAACATATTTTCTAAGTAGCAACAAGAAATTTAAAATAAAAATGTCACCTGGAAGCTGTTGTGTTTATTAAGCTAAACTTAAGCCTTTAGACAAGTTACAACAGAAGTCACACAGTGGTTTTTCCTCATTTTAATAAAATTGACACAAACTGCAAAGGAATTTACACTGACCTATTTCACAAGTTGAACTTTTTATGATAATTTAAAATATTTTAATGTTCAAAAATTACCTTTTTGACAGAACTTTTGCAGGTATTTCTAAGTACTATTACCCACAAAACCAATGTAAGCAGAAACAACTCTAACTAGATATTAGTTTAATAAGAAAAATGCGAGTGCCTCTGAGCAATCACCAGAACTGATTTAAAAGGTGACTGAATTAAAATAGGGATTGAAACTCACTATTACCCTATAGAAATACTCTATAATTTGTATTGTAGCAACTACTCTTTTCATCTATCTCAAATTTAGGGCACACATGTTTAAACTAAAATGTGTCTAACGTAAACAAGAGCTTAATGCATATTGCACAAAATTAAAATACTTTAAACTTATTTGTATAAGACTATATAAAAATATACATACATATATACACACACACAAATACATAACAGAGTTGAAACCACATACAGCAATTATATAGCCTTTCTCAGTTTAGCCTCCAAGATTTTCACAGTGTGATAAGAAAGAGTATCTCTTACATGTACAAGGGACTAGACTTAAAAGAAACCATTCTGATCAAAACGTGAGAAGGCAGTCTGAGTCTCTGCAGTACTGTTATATCAGGCCTAGTGACATATACTAATACATCAACATGAAAAAACAATAATATTTCATAGAAATCTCATCCTCAAAACAAAGGAAAACAAAAAAGTTACCCCTCTCAGATGCTGCAAAATTTCTTTGGTTTTAAAAACTGCTTTTTAAAACTGTTTGAATCTCTATTAATAAAAAACATTAAAAAAAAAGAAAGAAAATAATTTTAAAAGTCAAACAACCCAGGATTTCCACAGTGAAAATTCAAAAGTGCCAGAAAAACATTTTATTTCTATGCTCACTTTTTAACTAGCCAGCCAACCATTACCTCACTTCTTGGTCCAGCAACAGAAGAGCATAGAGAATCTTCAAGGTCTTCAGGAAGCACAGAGATGTTTTCCCTGGACAAGATTGTGATAAGTCCACTTTTTTTGGCAAAGAAGATGGGGAGGTTGGTACAGGACCCTGCCCCTAAAATGCTATCTCCTAAGATGAGAAGAGAAAGAAACAAGACAAGCAAGCACATGCCATTTTAATTTAACAAAATATTTCTTAGATAATTCCTAAATTTTGTCATGACAACTGCACCTGATTTACAGAAATTGTGGATATTATTTGCTGCTCAGAGTTTCCAGATACTGCAAATTTAAGGGGAAAAAAAAAAAAACAACACCCAGATTTTTCACAATCTCCCTAAGGGTTGTGTACGTTCCATTCAAAAACACCTCTGAAGATCAAGAATGATATCAGCATAAAAGTAACTTTGAATTAAAAAAAACCCAACAATCCCCACCAAAAAAAAAACAACACAAAAAAAAAAACCAACACCAAAACCCCACACCTCACAAAAACAACATACACACACACAAAAAAAACAAACAAAAAAACCTCACAAACCCAAACAACCAAAAAAGCCCACAACTCAGTGAATGCTGGGGAAAAAAACCAATACAAATGGATGAAACAACCTCCCAACCAACCAGACAAACAAAAACACCGTTCAAAACCAACTCCCCTAGAAAAACTCCAATCAACACCCCCCACTCTTTCATATACCAGAAGTGGGGATCTACTTCAAGTTCATCCCAAACAGTGGATGTCACGTAAGTGCTTTCTCCATATACCCAAGACAAACTTTCAACTCGAAAGATTTCAGATTTAATGAAAAGAAAAAGGAGTGTAAACGAGATTCTTCTCTTCGAGAAATATAAATACTGTAAAAATATTTATTTAGAAAGTATCAATGAAAGTAATGATTATTTTTCTCCTGCATGCTTACCTTGGACGCCAAATACTATTTTCTCCTGTGGTAATGAAATTCTTCCAGTTCCAGTGGAACACGCAAACACTTCATCTTCCTTATAAAGATAAGCAGCATGGCTAAAGTAGTCTGGGACTATCAGACAGCACAACACTTCCTCTTCGGACTGCAAGTGTTACATATGAACAATATCAGTTATATAAATCAAAATCTTAAATAAACATCTAACATTTTAAAGGTTAATTTGAGTTGCCTACATTTGTTTTTATTATAAAACAAGAAGATATGTATGCAACTTTAAACCTAAAAACTAAAAACTCTTTTAATTTGTCATAAACAACTTTTTTTTTTTTCTTTCACATGTATTACATTATTGCTAATTTCATGTGGAGACATAAGGAAACAGGTCAATTATTCTACAGTTTTTTCACTCTCCTTCCATCCTAAGACGCAATTTTAAGACGCCATTACAGGGGCAAAAAGGAAAGGAGCAGAAGAAATTTACCAAAAGAAAGTTAATGCTGAAGTTTATGCTTCCAGAAGAGATCACACAAAGGAGATAAACTAAGGGCAATCAATGTGTCCTCTCCCAGTAAGCCAGCTGTCTAGCCAAGGCCAAAACACAAGTGTCTTAACTCCTTATCCTGCTACAACTCTCTCAAGAGTCTGAAATCTGTTCTAAATTAATTGCATAATTATACTAGAAAATTAGTCTGTAGAAACTTTCACAGACAGTACAAAAATTAAAACAAATCAGTAATACTAAGGTCTTCAGACTTCTGCTTTTGAGTTTTTTTCATTTTACACTTTAATATGTAAAGCATAAACTTTGCATACAGTTACCAATAAATGTTAAAAGAAGCCAGCACACATTTTCCTCAAAATATTAATAATATAAACATCAAAGAACAACTTAAGATGGAGAATTAGATTTTCCTTTAAACAAAAAAACTTGTATCAACTACATACATCATTTTGTACTCATCTATGTACAGGAGTATTTTGAAACACTGTGCTTTCTTAACTCAAGAGTCAGAGCCTTCACATGTGTACCTGAAAAGATGGATTATACTGTGTGACCTCCACAACAACATCATCAGACATCTGGTAGCCTTTATCTGCTACTGTTACCAAACTGTAGTAGACAAGACACGGATGATCTCCAGGGTGCCATGCTGCAGCAAGTATCACCAGTCCATCACTATTCAACAACAGATATCACACCGTTTAAGAGATAATTATTACACAATTCACTTGCTTAAACTCTACCACTCGCAAAATCCAGATATTTAAGTATTTTCCAACTTGGGAGATTGTGTGCTTTTTTTTGGGAAAGAGGCTACAGTATTAGCTCTTCCAAGTTGTTATATTAACGGTATCCATGCTGTGGTACAAAACTGAACCAAGGCATTTGTGGCTTTATGCAACTAAATGCAGAGTTTTCAGTATTTCTTGTATTTGCTGGAATAAGTTATGATTGTTTACTTGCTATCTTTGTAATATCAAAACAAAACCAATATTCAAATCAGATAAAACTGTGTTTTAAAAACCAAAAGGAATTGTTCTTAGGTAAAGAACTTGTATATATAAAGACAGATAACAAGATACTTAATGCTAATATGACATGCTTATGTTACCAAGAGTAACACTCACGCAAAAAAATTGCAAATTATTTCATTAATGTAAATCTTATCAGACACAATTGCACTTCCTTACCGATTCTGTTGCAGATCCATGTATTGGATATTTACTCCTCCTTTAATATCTTCATAGTTACTTTCAGAACCCTAAAAACAATGCATCTGATTTATAACTATACATAAATACGCTACTAAACAAACCAACCAACATTTTCTGGGTGAGCTAGCTCTTACCCAAATTGCATCTGTAATATGTTCTTTTAGGATCCTGTTGATATCCCAGCTGAGAATGTAACGTTCTGAGGCATCATCAATCTCCCATTTGTTTAGATTTGAATTTGTTAGCATATAAAAGCTTGATCTCTCTCCATCCCAGAGAACACTAGAAATCTGCATTTGAAACAGAACATCTATAAAAAAGTGTGCTTTTCATACTGTCTTCCAACTTCCACAGAGCTCAATGACAAAGACTGACCCAGTCACCAACCTTTGGTGACTAAATCGGGAAAGTGAAATTACAGGCTGTTAGTTTCTTCCAGTAGTAATCAGGAAAGACTTTGAATCGTTTATAGCCCCGAAGCAGGATTTCTACTTTAAAGTCTCCTTTAATTCAAATCTAAAGAGCAAGTCAGCATTCACCTTAAAAAGCATAAACATTTACTCGATTTCTCTATTTCTTTTACATTTCAAAGTAACGCGAGTTGAAACTTCTCTCTTTTTTTTTGTCATTATACATCTTCACACCTCCACACATCTTTTTCCTTTCTTAAATACTGAAGCTAGGTATTACAGTGAAAAACAAAAGCACTATTACTATATAAAAGTTTTTCAAGCTTACCATATCACCATTTCCAGGAGACAATATACCCAGAAGAGAAGAAACCTTTCTACCAATTCCAGAAAACATGCCCTGACCCTGTGGGAGGGCATGCTGATGAATCTTGCCAGAACTATCAGGTATCAATCGAACAAGTTGGCCTCTGGAAGATGATAAAATAAAGCTTCCTCCCTAACAAAAAGAAAAAGCAACTATATTAGAAAATAAAGATCACATTCCTGAGCCAATTCTATTGTCAGATAAAACTGTGCCAGTTCATGAAGTGCAGCAGTTTATGTGCTAACACTCTATTTTGGTTCTAAATTATAAACAACAAAGAGATACTTTCTTTTGAACATAGACTGAATGAGTAGGGAATTAGTTTTAAAAAGAAAGCAATGATAAAGTTCATATCATTCATTGGTTTGTTAAAAGGGATAAAACAGCAATGTATAAACAATTTCTCACTTTTCATTCCTTTTGCCTTCTGCCTTCCACCTCCTTCATTGCTAATCTGTGCATGGTTGAATACTAATCTTGACTGAACTGATAACATGTGAGATCTTGCTGGTTTTCTATCTGGGGGGAGAGAAGGAGGTGGCATTGGTCCCTTCTGAGCTCTCTTTGTCCAGGGTGTGGAGGATTTGATTTCTGTATTATTTCTAAATTGTAAATAATTGAATATCATTTTGTATATATGCTTGTAAATTTAGCTGGCTGTAAAATAGGGCTTTATCTTCCAAACCTTCTGAGCTAGCCTGGTGATTTTAATTTTATTTGGGGGGTAATTTATCAACCCACCATATAAACGCTAAACAAGATGCAAGAAATCCATAGCACTTCAGGGCTAACAACAAAAAATGCTTTGAGAAGCATTTATCACATAAAAGAACTATTTACATGAATTTTCCACATTATTCTCTTTTTGAATTCTATGTTTTCTTTTTGAATTTCCACATTATTCTCTGAATCAGTGCAGTACAGAGCTCACATATACTTTTATTTTTTAATGGTATCTTTAGTCACTCTCTACAGGTAATACTGCATCTAACATTCACACAAGAAATTTAAAATTAATGACATTGAACTTCCACGAGTGCATTTATAACTTGTGTTACTATGCACACTAACTTTGTTGTTGTTTAAATAGCATCCTATTCTACAAGACACTAATTGAAATGAAACACATTACAAATTTTTCATCTGGCTATGTCAAAAAGTGAAACACCTGACTGGTACATAGCACTTGCAGAGACACATTTTCTTAGCATTGCATGATATTTTTATCCATGAAACTCCATTTTAACTTAAGAATAGAACTATAATCTTATGTAACCCTTGGATTGATGAAATGTGATGATGAAAAGTGTTACCTTTTGATTAAAAAATGTAAACAGTCTTGTGCATTGTGCAAAGTAATAAAAGGGTGCTGCTGAAAAAAAAGTTTGGTGATATCCAAAAATAATATTTAATACAGAATAATATTTAACATATTGTAGAATATATAATACATGATATGAACAGCAGATGTAGAAGAGGTCATGAGACAAAAAATGTAACTTCAACTGACAATTAATTCTGAAGATATAAAAAAATTCAGTGTATATTACAATATGTGTTATGCTGAATTTCAAGTTTTCCCCATGTAGGTGCATCAACAGCACAAAGCAGAACTTCTAAGAACAGTTTATAATATATTTGTTAATTACTTTTGTATGAAAATCTCTGAAATCGTCACTTCTGGGCTACAGCACAAGATGCTGAGTGTGCAGTCTGCAGATACAGATGAATTAGTTACCTTTTTTTCTGATAAGAGGATTTCTACCTCTGGAATCACGGTAGTAACACTGACACCCCTCATAGACTGAGGTACCAAACCAGTCCTGTTAACCTCCCAGTTGAATTCTGCATGCTTCCCAACATCAACATTATTATGGCTACCTGTCATTTCTGCTACATAAGATCATCGCACTCACCAGCGATCTCTGAAATAGCTCATGCGAATGTTTGATAACTTGCTGTGCAGCATTTATGGGAGATTTAGGACTAATAACGTGGAGTATGCTTTTTACTTCTTAAATTAAACTTGTATTTTAATACAAATCATAAAGTACTGTACCTTTACTGCTGTTAGGAAACTGCACAGAGCACCTCCAAAGTCTGTAAAAGTCTCTGTATAGGAACCTTCATGTGCAATATTGGGCCAGTAGCGCACAGAGCCTTCGCTGGTAGCAACCATTACTGCCAGAGACTTGAAGTGAGAAAGCAATAGAACACACAAGATAGTCATAATTGGACTGCACCTCCAGCTAAAACATAATTTTACATATCAAGATTGTGGGTGAAAATCACACAAAAAAGTAGTAGTACACACTGACAAACCCAGAACTGAATAGCAAAATGATTCTGTAGCATAACTTAGTATGGGCACAGAATCCTATACTCTCTTACTGTGCTAGCAATATTTTCTACTGGTTCTTGATCTTGATAATGTAGGGTCTACCGTGGAAATGCAAGCAAAACTTAGTCAAGACAGAAAAGAGTCTCTGGAGAATTCCAGATGCCAAGAATTATAACCTACACAAAGGAAAACTTAAAATGCACACTGTAATTTAAACACAGAAACTGCTCAAGTGTCATTGAGAGAAATATCAAATGACAGAGTAGTTCTCTTCACAAAGACACAAGGCCACAGTATGCCTACATTAGAGTTTCTGACCCATAAAATATTGTAGACCAGCCAAAGGACGGTGCTAGTATTTGCTCCTCATCCACATGAATAAAGTCAGTGCAGAAAACCAGCGTGCACTTACATTTTACTTGCTTAGACTGGGTATTTGAATGCCTTGGTGTGTGTTAGCAGAATGCCTCTTAATTTACTGTATTTATGTTTATTACAAAAGCACATAAAGCAATTGTTAAGAAAACTACTACTTACCCTGATCTTGTAATATATAAATAGCGTAACTTGAAGAGACTACCAGAATTTTGTTTACTCCAAACATACTTATTGGAAACTATCAACCATAACCTTTAATAGATTAAATGCTGTTTTCAAATAAGTCCTTGGCAAAATCTTCAAAATACTTTTAAACACTCTAATTTAAAATTTGATCACCTGCAGAGAAGGTGTCTCACCAGAGGAACCGAGACAAGTTATAGCTGCTAAACTGGCACTCCACTGGAAGTCGCTGGGTGGGAGCTGCAGTTCCTTGCACTGAGATAACTGTACAAATGAAAGAGGTCATAATAAATATCAGATTGGCTGAATTTATTCTCTGCCACAAAGTCTTTAGACCTTTTTATTCTGCTTAATTTTCAGCTAGCCCCGATGCTGCCTAAGAACCAAAAGAATCTCACAAGATATTTATAGGATCATTGTCACAAACAGCAAGCAGCTAAAGAACACCTACTTATAGATTTTCAAATAGTATTTTTTTTCCTTTAGTTATTTCCGAGTGCCTCTCACAACACTATGATATTGAATTATTTCCTTCAGAGGTGAAATTATCTGATCATTCCTTAATACACCTAACAAGGTGGCAAAACAAAATTGAAGAGCTTGAGAAAGCTCAGTAGGTACTACTGGAGAGGGGAAATGCTCCTCCCTCCTCCCCTCCAGGATTCAACAATCAAAAATTTTAAGTACTTGAAATTCTCTGCAAGTATGAAAATGCATATACCAGACACTTCACTGTAAGTGCAGAATCTGTGCAGTTAACATAGGCTGCACTAATTGAAAGACACCGGTAAGTTTTCCTCTTACTATACTTGCTATTGACTGACATGATGTTGAAAGAAACACTGCACAAAAGGAAAATAACTCTCAAAACATTTTAAGCATGAGAAATCTAAATGAAACATAAGTTAAACACAGCTGAAACAAACATTTTTTTCCTCGACATGTTGAAAATCAGTCCTAGAATACTCTAAATCAAAAGAGCTTTATCAAGACTGTCTAACATGGAAGATGCACCTGTTAAAATGTAAAGGATCAATCTTAGTCACAATTAATACAAAAATATTAAGCTACCTCAAAAGCCTGAGTTTCAGGTATTGTTGCTAGTATGATTTCATACAACCTCTGCTGCTTTTGAGGGAAACCAGATGAACTCAAATTTAACAAGCTCTTTCTTTAAAAGAAAAGAAACTTTAAAAAATCCATAACTTGTTGAACTAGCATAAAATACAGATTTTTATTCCATCTTGATGTTCCAGTTACCTTAGCTACTGGTGACTGACCAATCTTCCAAATAATCAGCTTCTCTTTATGGACTAGCCAGGCCCATCCACTTTCATCCACTTGAACACTCAGTTGGTCATTAACTACATAAAAAGTAAATTTTTTCAAGTATTTAGGTTTTTAAACCACTCCACAGTAACCTTTAAACCCATAAACTTTCATTCTCATATTAAAATATTTATTTTCTATTAAATTCAATTTAATGTCAGAACTTCCATGTATTTAACATAACAAATTACTACATATAGGTTAAGAATCCATTTGACAAACTCAGTTTTGAGAGTGATAAGCCAGACAATCCCAGAAACTATCAATTTACAGCAGATTGTAATAGCTTTGCAAATTGGTCAGCAATTTTGGAGGTTGTTTTTAAGATGCACATTTTTGGTTCCCACAGGGAAAAAGGGAACAGAGAATACTTTATCATTTCTTGAACTCAGGTAAAGGTTTGTATCACTGAGGCTTTTAGAAGTGACAACAAAGGTGGATTAAAAAATAAATTTTAAAAACAGAGCATCCTCTCTAGGACACAACAAAACCAAAACAAGTGAAAAAGGTGAGAAAGAAGCAATAACCAAAATACTAAAATACTATTACTGGTTTTCTTTAAAATCTTGAATTTTAGGGTATACTGGTTAAGATAGCACCTGAAGGATGTTTACATGCATGTGTATTCACATCGGTGTTATTACAATTATAGTTACAGAATCAATGAGATTCAAACCAAAGCATAAACACTTCAGTTTACGCTGTAAAGCCAGCATTTAAATGGCATCAACATGTTAACACTTTTCTTATGAAAACTGACAGGTGAGAAAAATAACAGGTAAAGCCAGTTCTTACCATCAGCTTTCTTCAGGGCTTCCATAACCTTAACAGGCAGAGAAGATCCAAAAGATTTAACATCATAGTTAATAGTCTCACTTGCTGAGGGATGCTGGATAACTCTGGTAGGAGTTGCTCTTAAAGAAATGAAAAAGCTATAGTTAGTCTCTTACTGTTTCTTCATCAGTTTAATCAGACACTTACTTCATTAGTATCTGTTTATAAACAGGTATGATGAAATGGGTATTCCTCTGGGAGCACCACCTGAAGCAACACCTTGGTGGCCTCCTCATTAGCAGTTAGCTGTCATCAAATTCCTTTACTTTTTAAAGAACTTACTTTGAATATGCATTCTTTTGTCAGCAACAAAATCACTGTTCAGTTTCTGGGACTGTTTATAGTTTGAAGAGGAGGTTGAGGGGAGACCTCATCACTGTCTACAGCTACCTAAAAAAGGATGTTGCGGAGAGGCTGCTGCTTGTCTCTTCTCACAAATAGTGACAGAACAAGAGGGGATGGCCTCAAACTGCAACTGGGTGGGTTTAGTACGGACATTAGGAAACATTTTTTTCACAGAAAGAGTGGTCAAGAATTGGAATGGGCTTCCCAGGGTGGTGGTGGAGTCACCAACCCTGGATGTGTTTAAAAGTCATTTGGATGTGGTACTTCAAGATATGGTTTAAGGGTGAACTTTGTAGAGTAGGGATAATGGTTGGACTTGATCCTGGGGGTCTTTTCCAACCAGAGTGTCTGTGTGATTTCTGTGTGTGATTCTCTATATTCTGGCTATCTACAGAATAAAGCTATCCACAATGCCAGGAAGTTCTCAACAGAAGTTCTTCCCTGACTGCAGGGCCTATTTCCATCCCCAGTTCTGACACTGCTAAGCAGTCCCTTGAGCCCCCGTGGCAGCTTGTATCAGCTACCACTTCTATTGCCCCTTTTACTGTGAAGAATGCCATTCTTACCTGCTTCAGCCATTATTTGTTTTGTAATAGAATTTACAAAAGCTGCTTTGTATCTCTCCTATACCAGGAACAGAGGAATTCAAATACTAAGAAGATATAACACTGAACATGTGATATTATATAGAATAACAGTTTTAATGTACGACACCACTTTCAAAGACTTTAAAAATCATTAAATTGTAAAAAGTTACAGTCAGTCTTTGCTACCATGAGAACAGGGTGTATCAAATATCCTACAGGGAATCAGAGAGCACCTGAGAAATCCTAAGCTAATAAAGTCTTACTACTACTCCTGTAGGAAAGTAAATGAGTAAACACAGATTGGTAATCCAGATTTTTTTTTTCCACACAAAGTAAAGGAGTTCTGTCAGAATTTTCTGAAAAAGGTCTATGAATACATCCAGACAATAGTAAGTAATTTCCCCAAATACTTTAAAAGGATCCCTTATCAGAGATTCCTGAAGACATCAATATGGGAGTACAAGAAAGAGCTGTTGAGCTATAAAATAATGAGCAAGAACAATACAGAGGGAAGAAAGGCTATCTTATACACTGCAGTAACGTTTTTATCTTATAAATCTGTACTGATGTCTAAATCTGCTGCAGAGTCATTAAAAAAAAAAAAACAAAACTACCAGAGGTGCAAGTGCCTTGACAGTGCAACTTCAGCCTGGAGAAGAGAAGGGTCAGGAGAGACCTCCTTACAGAAGTCTTTCCGTACCTGAGAGGAGAACTACAAGAAAAACAGGGAGGGCATTTCTACAAAGGCTTCTTTTGACAGGGCAGAAGGAAACGGATTTAAGCTTGAGAAGGGTAGATTCAGACCGAGCATTAGAAAGAAGTTCTCTACAGTATGAGTGCTGAGATACTGGAATAGACTGTCCAGGGATACAGCAGATGCCCCCTCCCTGAAAGAGTTCAAAGCCAGGCTGTATGAGGCCTTGAGCAATATGGTCTAGTGGAAGGTGTCCCTGCACAAGAGAGGTTGGAAACAGACGATCTTTAAGGTCCCTTCCCACCCAAACCATTCTACGATTCTGTATTACTTAGGACAGACAATCGGAGAACAGGATATCCGAACTACTAAATAATTAAGAGAAGACAAAACAGAAAACATCGTGACAAGAAAAGGTCCGGGTTTCGTTCCAAAAAAACGGAAAGTAAGTGAGAAGGGAAACACTCAAGGGGCCGAGCGGCGTGGTCCGCCCCGGAAAGGAACCCGGTCGAATGGGAACAAGCGACTCTCGCACCTGCCGAAGGCAGTACTAGGCGGAGAGGGTGGGACTCACCGGGCAGAGAGAGAGCCGCTCCTCCGCGCCACAGGCGAGAACAGCATCGGGGAGCTGGCTGCCGCCACGACGGGCAGGGTCTTCCTGCCGCCCGGACGAGAGAGAGGGCTAGGGGCGGCGCTGCCGATGTTCCTGCGGGCCGACCCGCCGGGGGTGCGCGGGGAGGCAGGAGTTGGAGAGAACATGGTCAGTAAACGAGCAGCTACGCAAGCCCTGGATTCCCGCCGGGCGCCGGCCGCTGCGCCACTTCCGGGCGCGGGAGCGCGTAGAGTAGCAGCGGCCGATGCGCCACTTCCGGGCGCCGGCCGATGCGCCACTTCCGGGCGTGGGAGCGCGTAGAGCGGCACCGGCACCGGCACCGGCACCGGCACCACGTTCCCACCGGGCGCCGGCCGATACGCCACTTCCGGGCGGGGGAGTGCTCAATGGCGATGCAGCTCTGGCTGGTGGGTCGAGAGAGCATTGCAGCAGCTGCACAGGGAGGCCGGGCTCTCGGGCCCTACTGGTCGATTTCCGGCTTGCCTAAATTCAGCCCCGCGGCGGGAAGTGCACGGCACGAGTACCTCGTAGTTGTTACAGACTCCAGCGTTAAGACAGAACTCCCCCATTTCTACCATAGTTACACTAGTACAACGGAAGAAGACTGCCTCAGGCCCGATGGCACATCTTGCGATTGCTGTTCTGCCGTGTTCTCCTCGCAAGAGCCTGAGTGGCCGCATTCTGCTTAGAAGCTTGGGCATCTAGCTGTTTGGGTGGCCTCACAGAAACAGGGGTCCCCTTGCTCAGATCTTCCTGGATAAGGGGTGTTGCACTCGGCCTTTCCGGGTGCTCCCGGTGGCATTCACTGGGATGGGTTTGTGAAGGGTTTTTTCACTAACTTCATGCAATTCTATCACTAACCAACTCGAGCTGAGAAGGGCAACTGCATAGCACAACAAACTGCCATTGAAAGGCTATTACAAAATTATCTTTGGCAATTTAGGAAGGACTTGTATTCAACTTACAGAGTTATCTTTACAATAGCCAGTGCTGTAACTTGTGCTTGTCCTCACATTTTAAATGAAAACGAAGCAAGCCCCAACCAACAAAACCCAAAGCAAAACAAGCCACATTGCATGCAAATCCTGTGTCTCGCATCTCTGGGCAAATAAAAATCATGCACTACAACTGTCTGATGATAGATAATTAGATTTTAAAGGGGAGCTGAAATTTCTCATTGAATGAAAAAACTCAACTGCATTGGTTTCTGTGAAAAATAATAAAAGTTTCCAGAAAGTACATAGGTACCACAATCAGCTTTAAACACCTTTTCAATATAGTTGAAATAAATTCACTGAAACTCTGACATCATTCTGGAAATGCAAAGATTTTAACAGTTGTCTCTTTAAAGTTACATGGTTGTCTTCAATGACTGTGTTTACTTTGTGAAGAAAAGAACCTGGGACTATCTTTTATAAAAGAGGCTGTAATTTTATAAAGTTGCAGAAGACAGGAAGCCTATTACATTTTCCAATTTTAAATGGCATTAACGAATCCTTTTAAATATATCCTTTCTTCGATTTGTGGAAGACCACTTGAAGGATCTGTAGGGTTATAATCTTGGTAGAGACTGCACACAACCAACCAAAGAACAACTCATGTATGGCCCTGTATCCCCTGCAGCCTATGATCTGTTGCTGTTCTGTTTACTGATTCTGCTGCTCAAATGGACAAACATCAGAGGCAGGGGGAGTAGCTCAAAGCCAACATTCTCACTGAAATGTTTGTCTCCCCTTAGATATCCATTCAACCATAAACCATTTCCACTCTGTTTGACACTCCTGACCCTTCCCATTGCCACCTTTTCCCTTACATGGCCAGGGTACTGCCAATGGCAGAGTCCAACCCCACCTCTTCACAGCAGTGACTGGGGAAGATGCAATTGAGCAGATACCATAGCTCGTTCAGCTTTGCCGGCCTGGTATTTCTCACAAAGCTTCTTGACAAGAGTGTATCTACACAGAACCATCTTCAAATAGTTTACAGAACTCCACAGGTCTCAGAAACATACTTTATCACAGACTTTGGTGAATGAAATTGTTTTCAAAATAAGTGAAGTGTGTATTACCTGAAAACGTGAAGTGAGGAATATATCCATCTGCATAACATTCTCTGAAAACACACACCGGTATAATAAAATGACAAGAATCTTATCTTGCAGTTACAGCATGGCCTTGAGAATCTGAGATCTGTTTCCAGTCCCAGAATAATTTGACAAGTGTTACTGTGGTTTCTGGTGTCTTCAGAACTTGTCTAATATAAATGATAGGGAAAAAAAGCTCTCTGCTATTGCTATACTGCAGTGTTTTACTGGGGTAATTGCCTGACTATGGTTTGAAGGGGAAACAGAAACACCCAGGGCTATCTGAAGGGCCTGGTAACATTATTGAGTCACGGAAGAGAAGTACTAAGTGCCTCATCCAGTCTTTGCTTGAACACCTCCAGGGACTAGGACTCCACCACCACCCTGGGCAGCCCATTCCAATGCAAATCACTCTTTCTGTGAAGAACTTCCTCCTAATATCCAGCCTAGACCTCCCCTGGCACAGCTTGAGACCGTGTCCCCTTCTGTTGCTGGTTACCTGGGAGAAGAGACCAAGCCCCATCTGGCCCTTCCAGGTAGTTGTAGACAGCAGTGAGCTCACCCCTGAGCCTCCTCTTTTCTAGAATAAACAACCCCAGCTCCCTCAGCCTCTCCTCATAGGGCTGTGCTCCAGGCCCCTCACCCTTCTCTGCACAGGTTCCAGTACCTTAACATCTCTCTTGAATTGAGGGGCCCAGAACTGGACACAGTACTCAAGGTGTGGCCTGACCAGTGCTGAGTATAGGGGAAGAATAACCTCCCTTGTCCTACTGGCCAGACTGTTTCTGATCCAGGCCAGGATGCCATTGGCTCTCCTGGCCTACTGGGCACACTGCTGGCTCATGTTCAGCTGCTATCTACCAGTAGCCCCAGGTCCCTCTCTGCCTGACTGCTCTCCAGCCACTCTGTCCCCAGCCTGTAGCACTGCTTGGGGTTGTCGGGGCTCCAGCTTGGTTTGCTTGAAGATCAGCAAACATACAACAACCCATGGTTTAATATACTCTGAATATTGTAGCATGTCTTCCACTCCACTTTGAATGCCTGCAAGATCTTTTTTGGATTAGCCTTACTGACCAGATCAAGCAATTCTCCTTCATTTTCTATTACAAACTACAAAGAAAGTTAAGAACTCAATCCCAAACCCCAAATCCACTCATCATATGGATTTGTAATGAAAATGTAATAGGGTTATCATTTTGTCCCACCTATCATTTCCTTTGCTTCAGTTCCTGGAGTTCGTGCCATGAAATTATTTAATGAATGAGTTACAGACACTTGTTAACTTGAACCAGGAAACTGCAAAGTGCCCTAAAGTTTGAGAGTTAAACACAAGTATTTCCAGCCTCAATTTGATCTCTTTTCATTCAAAACACCAAAAGGAGAAATCGCATTTCCCTTCTGAACTAGCCAGTTCCAAAACAACGGATTTGCACATTTAATATCAGACTCATTTAGGACCAGTAATGCAGGAGTCTTGGCATCGTCCCGTCTAAAAACACTCAGAAGCTCAAGAGGACAATTTTCTGTTGCCTTCAGCTTCATAAATAAAAATGGTGGATGAGAAATATAAAGAAGTAGTATAAATCCTCTTAGAAATGCACACTCTGTTCCAAGTGATTTATGTATATGTAGGCCATACACTCACCCCTGGAGCCTAGAATGAGCTTTGGCTCGCTGCAGATGCTTGTGTCTCAGTGGAATTTTTTCCGGCGTATGAACCTCTTTCTTTGCAGTGACAAGGTAGTCTGTTGCCAGACTTCGTGACTGTAAACTTTATGTCAACTGATAATTATTTTGACAGAATAAAGATTTTTTGTCAGTCTCAAAAAAGAACACAGCAACAAAAAATAATCGAAACAAAAAACACATACAAAACTCTGACAATTAATCAATTCTAATACCAGTTTTAAATTTTCCTGATTTTCCTTTGGCAATAAAATGCAGATACAAATATAGCAGTGCATTCTTGTGAACTGAAGGGAGATTTGGGGTTGTTGGTTGGGTTGGTTTTTTTATTTTGTGGGTTTTGGAGTTTTGCTTGGTTGGTTGATTGGTTGGGTTGGTTTGTTTTTTTCCAGTTT
>VWZE01023577.1:129233-155748 GCA_013396675.1 Eubucco bourcierii | reverse complement strand
TTTTTTATTCTTTTCTTATACATCTGGGCAAGCCTATGAGTGAAGCAGACATCACCAGTGTTTTATTTTCTCAGCCTGTAATATAATTTTCTCTATTAAAATATTCCAATTAGTCTCAAACCAGCACAGTTTCAAACATTGTAAATAAATTTTCTGGCAAGATTTAATGCTAATAAACAATTTTATTAGTTACTAGATATTTTATAGTTATTAGTTATTTTATAGTTATTATTTTATAGTTATTAACAATCTTTGCCTGGATATCAAAATTAATATCCATTATTAATTTTGCATCATTACTAACACTAAAATGAAACCACAAAAAGCATCTGGTATTTAAAAAAACTATTAAGAACCTTGTCCAGGCAGCCTTTCTCATGTCTGAAGTTCAAATAAATTGGCTTACTCTTTGGAGTGAACATGCAATGAGAGCACAGAGCTTGCTTCTCAGTGTGGGTGACTGCAGTGCACCATTGCCCTGGCTCATCCTGTGAACACAGTAGGGCTCAGAATGCCACGTGCCATTCAATCCCTGCTTTAAGTACAAGCTCTTTAGAATAAGCTCTCCAGTAGCTTGTTAATATGATATCATTTGCATTGTTTGTAATGACACCAAAGGAATAATAAAGAGAGAATATTTTAACTGTGCCCAAATTTAATTTGGTCTTTGTTCCAGACTGAGATCATCTGATGTGTATACAACTTCATCTTGAAAACATACATGTAAAAATAGGGGGTTCAGGAGTAAAAGAAGTCCAGAAATGCATGGGAGTTTGCAGGACTGGCTAATTTTTTTTTCTGACAGTATTAAGACAAGTGTTCCATGCACAGTTTCTTTGAGCTAGTGTGTTAAGTTCAGGCACCTCACACTGCTAGCGTTACAGACCATACAACCACACAAATGGTTTTGTGAAATTCTGGTGGTGCAGCTCAGAGAAATGGAGGAGGTATGTTGGGCTTGAAGGAATGATGAAGAGTTCACAATCTCTCTGTGCTTATCTATGTGACAAGTCCTGACAGTAAGTTGGCATTTCCTGCAAATGATGTGTCTGGGAGCCTTTGAAGATTTGTGACAGAGAGGGTGATGTAGCCTTTCATTTGTAAGCTGTGTATGGATTGTTAGGAGTTTTGCTGGGCTATTCAGGGACACCTCCCAGTTACATTCCTTGTCTCTTCCACACACTGAGGCAGTTGCCACAATGGAAGATGCATTTGTTACACCTTTAAATATATATTTACCAAAACTTGTAGATTTTTTTTTAAACTCTACCCTTTCAAATAACCTGCTTCCATACTGTTTGTAGCTTAGTATAGAATTAAATACATTTGTAGTCCATACTAGAAAATGAGTATTTGGAATTTGATCTCTTTTGTGGGATGTTAACTGTAGAATGCAACTGGCGCTATCTTTGCAAGATCCAACTTGATGGAAAAGTTTGCTTAATACTCTCAAAATCAAACACCAACATATTAGTGATAGTAGCACAGATTTTCACATTGAAAGCACCTAAATGTTCAGAGCTGTTTATTTACTTTGTATAGTTAGGAGCTAAGGAGAAAAGAAATCTCAAGTAAAATATTATGAATGCAGTATTTTGATTATGGAGAGCTTAGTGAAGTGTTTTTAAGAACTATTTGAAGAAATTAACAACAGGGACTTATTTAACACTGGAGCAAAACTTACGCCATTTTCATACAAAAGCAGATCTCTTAGAAGTGTTTTTTGCCTGTTTAGTGTGGCAAAAAAGAAGTTTCTTCAATGCAATACTTCACTGCTGAAGATAGCATTCATACCAAACATAGTATGACATGAAGATTGATTTTCAGGAAAATTTTCAGCCAGGGAGACTTTGGTATATATCAGAAATCAGTAACCACTGTAATCTCTTTTACATCCTGTTATTTATTTTCCTAAAAAAAAAAAAAAGAGGGGGGGGTGGGAGGGGTCAAGTAAGAAACCCCCTGGTGACAAACTAATAGCATTATGTTTAAATGGATATTAAAGAAAAAAAGCATAGTATGTACTTAGAAACTTTAAACTGAACATGCTACTGTGCATTTTTCTGTGACTGTAAAGAGTCCCCACGAAGCTGAAGAGGGATGTATATTTGCATAAAGTTAAAGAGTGTTGCTGAAGACTTGCAAGCTGAAGTCATAGAATCATAGAATGGTAAGATTGGAAGGGACCTCAAGGATCATCTAGTTCCAACCCCCTGCCATATGCAGGGACACCTCCCACTAGTACAGGGCACTCAAGGCCTCCTCCAACCTGGCCTTGAACACCTCCAGGGAGGGAGCAGCCACAACCTCCCTGGGCAATGTGGGACAGTGCCTCACCACCCTCACTGTAAAGAACTTCCTCCTAACATCCAGTCTAAATCTTCCCTCTGCCAGTTCAACCCCATTGCCCTTTGTCCTGTCATTGCAAGACCTTGTCAATAGTCCCTCCCCAGCCTTCCTGTAGGCCCCTTTCAGATACTGGAAGGCTACTATCAGGTCTCCTTGAAGCCTTCTCTTTTCCAGGCTGCAGAGCCCCAACTCTCTTAGCCTGTCCTCCAGACTTGATTTTAGGGCATCATGTGAGACTATAAATTTAGAAAGTGACTTCAGGTCTCTAAGCACTGGCAAACAGATCCTCAGTCACTTCTGAGGACTGCTTGAAGAAGATTAATGCAACAAAATAAACTGAGCATGAATTCAAACAACATGGTCAAGCTGAACCAGAGCAAAAATCTCTATGATGCCTACTGCCTGAGAAGCCAAGCTTTGCTGTTTTGAATTGGTATAAACCAAGCTTTGCTGTTTTGTAATGGTTTAATCTACTTCTTAAAAAAGCCAACACCATGTGTTACTCTTTTCTAGTAATGCCAAAAATGTTTTAGATGGAAGACTGAAATTTTGTGATTTAACAGTCCACTTCAAAATGCATGGGGAAGTCTGTACCTATCAACAAACTGCATTTTGGAGTTATCTCTTTGTCCTGGAAGGCCAATAGGCCTAAAATATGTCCTGGCTTGCCCCACCCTTCTGCTGATGGGGGAAGCAAGAGTGGGAGGAAAACAAAGGCTTGGGGCATTATGTCCTCTCCCAAAGTGATAAACGGGTACCCACAGGTGTTTCTTTAGGTACTCCTTAGTGTCTTGCCCAAATAAGGGTAGGCAAGCCCTGGTTTCACCTAATATGGTCAGCTTTGCAAATGCCATTCTGACTGGTGAATCTCTGTGGCCAAAGGAGCCATTGCACTCAGGCAAATAATATAAATGGAGCTAAGTTGCAAGCAGTTGTGCTGCTGCCTCTGCCTCACTCCTCTGCCTCAGTGTGAGCTGCTCTGCTCTACCTGTTCTGGTCTGCCTCACTGCTCTGGACTTGGACAATGCATTCTGCTCTGCCTTGTGCTTCAGACCAGCTTAGCCCTGATGTTTTGGAAACTTAAGTGCCTCAAGTTTACCAGAAGGCACTCAGTGCTCACGACATGGTGAGAAGTGCCACTGACATTATGCTCTCTGCACATATGCAAGAGATCCTGCCTGCACCTCTGCAGACCTCCAAGGCAAGAGGAACCAGGATCAGGCCTCTTTCCCAGCACCCTGCTAGAGCCTGGGAAGACCTAGAAGCCTCTCAACAGCTAGTAAGATGCCACACAGTTCCAACACTGCTGCAAAGGGTCTTTTTGGAAATAACTACATATATTATAATTCCTGCCTCATTAATTCCCCCAACTAGGTCACACTTACAGTACACCATTACAGAAGAAACAGTTTGAAAGAAAAAAAAAGGACAATCGGGCCCTTAGATGAGTGGGGTTCCAGGTATAATTCCAGGGGGTTTTGGTGAAAGGGATTGACCTTGTAGTTATCACAGGATCAGAGTATAATCAGCCAAATAGAACTTTCCATTCTGAAACTGAAACATGCATTTTTGAAGTGTGTGGAAGAGGGGAAAATACTTTTAATATGATCATACATTTAGCTAGGAAGGAGAAAATAGATTAAAGAATGCTTTTTCTGGTGGCTGGGAGCGAGGTCCAGAAGCAAATCCCTTAAATGTCTATTATTATCTGTCTCAGAGGAGAGAGATATTTTATCTGACTCTGCTCCAGTTTGGAGACCTCTCAGTAATACAAATAAATAGAAGTAAAACTGTATGAAAGTAATTTGTCCTATTTTCTGACACCTAGTGAAGTGGTCTCTATTGAATGTGTAATCTAAAGAATGGTGCTCTAAAGGACTGGCTCCCTGCTCCCAAACACAAAGCATTCTTTTCATCATCTCTTCTCCTCTACCAGGAGAGAGGCTGCTGTGATTTTATTTTATAGTTCAAATAAAAAAAAAATGTAAACTCAATAGGAGTTGAGAATGTTTAAAGTTCAAGATACAGTTTCTGTGCATAATGGAAAAATTGTATTGGGTCACAATCTACAGGTATCAGTTTATTTCTTTGTTAGTGTTAATTCATTTGGTGGTGGGTTAGGAGCAGTCTCCTTATTCAACTTCAGTTCAGTCAAATGGCTAAAGGAAAAGCTTAGCAATCAAGAATGTGATGGTAACCCTTCAGAAAACTGTCTGCTGTATTCTCAATGCTCTGAACAATAAAATAGGTTGCCCAGGGAGGTTGTGGCTGCTCCCTCCCTGGAGATGTTCAAGGCCAGGTTGGACGAGGCCTTGAGCGACCTGTACTAGTGGGAGGTGTCCCTGCCTATGGCAGGGGGTTGGAACTGGATGATCCTTTAGCTCCCTTCCAACCTTACCATTCTATGATTCTATGAAAAACAGTTGGGAAATACTCTAAGGAGTGAAAATTACTGGAAATATGTGCAATTTTGTGGTAATAATAATAATAATAATAATAATAATAATAAAGAAGCACACATGATTTTGTAGTATAGCATTTCCTATGATGCCACCAAAACATATGAGTATTTAAGAAAAAAAAAATAAAATTAAACAAATCTCAAAATCTCCTGAATATTGTTGAAGTAGTTTGAGCCAGGAAAACCTCCACTCTTTTACAACCAGAAGTACAGTGGCTTTCTGCCAACCTTCTCTTTCTAGGTTTGTGTCAGTCTATATTTCCCTTGTCTTTCTGTTGGCTACTTTAAGTAAAAGGTGAGAAATAAAGTTGGAATTGGCCAGCAGACCATGCTGATGAGTCAATACACTCTGCCTCAGAGGCAAAATATACCTTTAGTATAATGTAATTGTGGACTTCTATGTTAATTGACAGCTAGTACTTATAGTAAGTGTCTGTGCTAAAAACTAGTAATCTGCATACTTCAGACAGAGAGGTGTGCAGGAGGGAGAAAAACTCATTGTCATTACTTACCAGTGACATCCAGTCAAATGGATACACTGGACAAAGCAGCTGCAAAGATTACAAGTTTCTATTGGATTCTGAACAGTAAGATTCAAGACAGCAGCATTCATAGAGACAGTAAGATTTTGATACATAAACTGATAGAGGTCAAAGCATCCTGTGCCTGATCATGGAATGTCATGGCTATAGCAAATACCTGTGAGGTCTATAGCACCTTTTTAGACAGGAAATGTGTGCAGGTTTGAGGCAGATTGGAGTATTTTACTGAGTGTGTTGGTTTGGGAGTTCCCTGCCCCCTTACACTTTGTAAAATGACCCAGACTAGACTCAGCTGGCTGGCAGTTAAGGACTGAAGCTCTATTTACAGCTCAGCACAATGTACAAGCAGAGATATACACTATAGACAGGAATAGTTACAGAAATAGACAAGTTAAAGGTAATACAGAAACACAACTCCCCTCCCAGAAATCAGAGACCACAGGAGGGGCTCCCAACTACCCTTCCACCTTCTCCCCACCCCTGTACCTTACCCCAAGGTTTGGCTTACGCACAGGATGAGTTTGGAGGATCAGCCAGGGTGGGGGTTAGAAGGAAAGTGGTTAGTGAGGTTACTCAGCAGAGAGGAGAAAGCAAGAAGCTAGACAGCCCAAGACTCTCTGGGAGAGTGCCTTATCTATGTTTGTGTTTAGTCTTATCCATCTCAGCAAGCCTATGAGAGAAGTAGACATTACCATTGTTTTCCTTTCACAGCCTATAATATAATTTTCTCCATTAAAATATTCCAATTAGCCTCAAACCAGCACACTGAGAGAAATTAGAATCATAGAATCATAGAAAGGTAAGGTTGGAAGGGACCTCAAGGATCATCTAGTTCCAACCCCCTGCCATAGGCAGGGACACCTCCCTCTAGTACAGGCTACTCAAGGCCTCATCCAATCTGGCCTTGAACAACTCCAGGGACGGAGCATCCACAACCTCCCTAGGCAATCTGTTCCAGTGTCTCAACATCCTCACTGTAAAGAACTTCCTCCTAACATCCAGTCTAAATCTCCCCTCTGCCAGTTCAAACCCATTGCCCCTTGTCCTGTCGTTGCAGGACCTTGTCAATAATGCCCCCCCAGCCTTCCTGTAGCCCCCTTCAGATACTGGAAAGCTACTATTAGGTCCCCTCAAAGCCTTCTCTTCTCCAGGCTGCAGAGCCCCAACTCTCTCAGCCTGTCCTCATAGCAGAGCTGCTGCAGCCCTCTGAGCATCTTTGTGGCCTCCTCTGGACCCGCTCCAACACTTCCATGTCCTTGCTGTGCTGAGGGTTCCAGAACTGCACACAGTATTAATTAAATCTTTAGCTGTAAGAAGAAAGAAAAATAACCGTGACCTGCATCACTCATTCTTCTGCTGAGAGAAGCAAGTAGTCAAAATATAAGATAAGACACTTCTCACACACTTCTCAATTCTCTCTTGTTCTCCTTCTCTCTGGTGGTCTGTGTAGTTGCATCTGGGGTGCCAAAATAAAGATGTGATGGTTTGGGAATTGCCAACCCCACACACAAAGATTCACCAGACTAGACTCAGTTGGCTGGAAGTTAAGTAAGCTCTATTTACAGCTTAGCACAATTTACAAGCAGATATATACAATATACAGGCATTTACAGTTACACACAAGTTAAAGTTAATACAGAAACACAAAATCCCTCCCAAAACAGTCAGACTGGCAGGAGGCTCCTGACCCAAATGTCCTCCCCCTCTTCCTCTCCCCTTCAGCAATAACCAGATCAATCCCTGTATTTCTCATGTGATCTATCTGGAGAGATGTGAGGTGAGGTGTTAAAAAGACAGCAAGGAGGTTAGAGGAAATGAAGGGTTAGGTTGGATTAGAGTTAAGGCAGAAAGCAGACAGACCGCCAGAGAAAAGTGAGAAGCGAGTGTCTTACGTTTTGACTACTTGCTTCTCTCAGCAGAAGAATGAGTGTTACAGGTCACTGTTATTTTTCTTTCTTCTTACAGCTAATGATTTAATTTCTTTCAGTAAAATATTCTAATTAGCCTCAAACCTGCACAAAGTAGATTGCTTCTGTTTCTACCTGTGTTACAAGGACTTCAATCCTGTGTTTAGAAGTAATTTACAGTTCTTGTGGTGCACTTCAACTTCCCTGACATCTGCTGGAAATGAAACACAGTCCCAAAGGTTCCTGGAGTTAGTGCAGGATAACTTCCTGACACAGCTGGTGACAGAGCCAACTAAGGAGGGTGCCCTGTGGGACCTGCTGTTTGCAAATGAAGAAGGGCTTGTGTGGAATTTAATGACTGGAGGTTGTTTTCAGCACTGTGATCACAAACTGATGAGTTCTCAGTTGTTGAAGTACAAGGCAAGAGGCTGTCAGCAGAACTGCCATCTGGGACTTCTGGCAGGCAGAGTTGGGCCTGTTTTGGAAACTGCTCTACAGAGTCCCTTGGAAGGCAGTTTTAAAGGGCCGGAGGGTCTGGGAAGGCTGTGCACTGTTCAAGAGGGAAATCTTAGAGGTGCAGGAACAGGCCAGCCACATGTGCTGGAAGACAAGTTGGCAGGGAAGAAGGCTGGTCTGGCTGAATAGAGGTATTTGGTTGCTGCCTAGGGAAGAAAGGAGAGTTTATGGAAGTGTTCAAAAAATGTATAGACATGGCACTTTGGGACATGGCTTAATGACAATGACAGTGTTAGGTTTGACAGTCTTAGAAGTCTTTTCCGACTGAAATGATTCTATGGTTAACAAGAACAGGATAAAACTCCTGCTCACTTCCTAGCACCAGCTGGAATAAAGAACAGTACAATCTCATTTTGGATGCAACAGGAAATATCTGCTGAGTGAAGTCAACACTTGAACTGCAGAGAGGGTGTGAGCCACAGCAGGTAGGTATTTCTGAGCACCTCGTGTGTCAGTGTGCTTGGCCGTTGAGAGAGGAATGCTCTTTTACAGGTGGGTAACTCGTGGATGAATCAGGAGCAGCTCTGGTGACAAACTTGCAGGAAGTGTAATTTGCATAAAACGTTGGCATTCGGACTGCTTTCTAAAGTCTCTCTGTGTGTGCCACCAAATGCTCCAATGCTCCGACGCCTGTTCGCTCCTTGCTGCGAGCGCAGCGTGCACGGGGCCGGGGCTGCTCCGCGCGTCCTCTGTCGCCCTCTGCTGACCGCCGGCGGCTCTGGCCCCGAACTGCGTTCTGCGCAGTGGAGCAGGGACACGGCAGGGAAAAGAATCATAGAATCATAGAATGGTAAGGTTGGAAGGGACCTCAAAGATCATCTAGTTCCAACCCCCTGCCATAGGCAGGGACACCTCCCACTAGTACAGCTCACTCAAGGCCTCATCCAACCTGGCCTTGAACACCTCCAGGGAGGGAGCAGCCACAACCTCCCTGGGCAACCTGTTCCAGTGCCTCACCACCCTCACTGTAAAGAACTTCCTCCTAACATCCAGTCTAAATCTCCCCTCTGCCAGTTTAAGCCCATTGCCCCTTGTCCTGTCATTGCAGGACCTTGTAAATAATCCTTCCCCAGCCTTCCTGTAGGCCCCCTTCAGATACTGGAAGGCTACTATCAGGTCCCCTCGAAGCCTTCTCTTCTCCAGGCTGAAGAGCCCCAACTCTCTCAGCCTGTCCTCATAGGAGAGCTGCTCCAGCCCTCTGATCATCTTTGTGGCCCTCCTCTGGACCCGCTCCAACACTTCCATGTCCTTCCTGTGCTGAGGGCTCCAGAACTGCACACAGGACTCCAGGTGGGGTCTGACAAGAGCAGAGTAAAGAGGCAGAATCCCCTCCCTTGCCCTGCTGGCCACGCTTCTCTTGATGCAGCCTAGGACTCGGTTGCTGTCTGGGCTGCATGTGCACACTGCAGGCTCATGTTGAGCTTTTCATCAACCCAGACTCCAAGGTCCTTTTCCTTAGGGCTGCTCTCCAGCCATTCACCACCCAGCCTGTACTTGTGCATGGGATTGTGCCTACCCAGGTGCTGGACCTTACACTTGGCCTTGCTGAATTTCATGAGGTTGGCTTGGGCCCACCTCTGCAGCCTGTCCAGGTCCCTCTGGATGGATCCCTGCCCTCTAGCAAGTCGACTGTGCCACACAGCTTGGTGTCATCTGCAAACTTGCTGAGGGTGCACTGATTCCTCTGTCCATGTCACTGACAAAACCATCTCTGCAAAACTTGCTGATCCTGCCGCTGCAGCTCTGTTCACACAAAGCTGTATCTCCTGATAAACCCATCCTTCTATTTCTTCTAAGTGTGCCCTTCACATGGAAATAGACCTGGGTGTCCACTGTAATCCTCCACATTCCTCTTAACAAGGTAGTTCCATAGAGCTTCAAGTTTACAGCACTCAGTCTTTCCATTTCCTGTAGAAATGCCCCGGTCTTGAATCTCTCAATCAAAGAACAGCCTGGAAAGGGGATGCCTGGAGCCCAAGCCCAGTAGATCCCTTCCTGCATCCATCTCCTTTGGAAGTCATTCATATTGCCATTTACACTTCTGGACAGCCTACCAGCCTTAGTCATGGGACAGGAATCTGTTTACTCTAGGTTACAGCATGGTAATAATCATTTATGACTACTGAAAATGAAGGGGTTTTGATTGGGATGGGGTTTTTTTTTGTTTTGTTTTAAACTATGTGACGTTAGCTGTAAAGAAAACAAGGGAACTCCCAGCTCTATTAGCCCTTGTAAACTGAGCTAAGAGTTTGTTGTTGCATATACTCCTGTGGTTTCTGGTGTGTTGACACTGAAATCACATGTAGGAATTGCCAAAATAGTTAAACACAAATGGAAGTGTTGGAGTGGGTCCAGAGGAGGGCCGCGAAGATGATCAGAGGGCCGGAGCAGCTCTGTTATGAGGAAAGGCTGAGAGAGTTGGGGCTCTTCAGCCTGGAGAAGAGAAGGCTTCGAGGACACCTGATAGTAGCCTTGCAGTATCTGAAGGGGGCCTACAGGAAAGGCTGGGGAGGGACTATTGACAAGGTCTTGCAATGACAGGACAAGGGGCAATGGGTTTAAACTGGCAGAGGGGAGATTTAGACTGGATGTTGAGAGGTAGTTGTTTGCAGTGAGGGTGGTGAGGCACTGGAACAGGTTGCCCAGGGAGGTTGTGACTGCTCTCTCCCTGGAGGTGTTCAAGGCCAGGTTGGAGGAGGCCTTGAGTCCCCTGTACTAGTGGGAGGTGTCCCTGCCTATGGCAGGGGGTTGGAACCAGCTGATCCTTGAGGTCCCTTCCAACCTTACCATTCTATGATTCTATGATTCTAAAACCATCCTATGATCTTATGTGATCTGTGGAAAGACAACCTGAGAATGGCAAAGACGCTGGGGGAGGATGGACAAAAGAAAGTTGATAACCTTCTTTTTAAGATTATTTTTTTCTTTACTTTTGTAGTTTTCTTCCTCAAATTAACACTGGCTAATGAAGTTCTTTGCTGTGAACACTAGGTCAATTACTGCATGGATTACATTTGTCTTTAATGAAGCGCTTCTATTGCTTCTGCTCAAGGATATTCTAATAAATGAAGTCTCACATCCTGATGAATTTCACCCATATTAGAAAACCATGAATAAATTAAAAATCCAAAAATATTTTTTTTTTAATTACGCAGGAATTGTTCCCAAAGTGCATCTAAATGAGACAGGAAGGTGGATTGAAATACCTGGTGCTTTAAGAACAACCATTTCCAAAGGGATCATTAGAAAATTCATTTCTTACGGATACAACACTCGTGGCACCAACTAATTAATGAAGCTGGAAATTAGAGTAACTTTAAAATGAAAATAGATACAAAGTAGATGTCAGAACACAAACAAGTGCTGGTTATACTTGTAAAGCAAAAAAAAAAAATAAAAAAAAAATTAGACTTTGGGCAGTAAACACTTGCTTAAAAATATAGTCTCTCCCCTCTGCAAAATTAGGACCATGAGATGAAACATACCTTAGACAAAACTATCTAAATTATTGTGAATTATTAAAGCAATGCCTGGTGCTGTACTGATAAACTCCAGCAGAACACCTGAGCCCTCCAGCTTTCTGTGCAGAGGAGAACTGTAATTCTGAGCGCAGCCCAGAGAGCAACTGTGTGCTGGGCTGCAGCAAGAGCAGTGTGGGCAGCAGGGCAAGAGAGGGGATTCTACCCCTTTGCTCTGCTTTCCTCAGACCCCATCTGGAGTACTGTGTGCAGTTCTGGAGCCGCCAGCACAGGAAGAACATGGAAGTGTTGGTCCACTCTCTCTCCTCTCGAGATTCCTCTTTCATGAATCAGATTTCTGTTTAACTCTTTCTAGCTGAGCAAAGCACAGCAGATACATTCAGTGCAGAGAAGTGACAGGGGGAAATAATGAAAGCCGCTTTTGGAGGAAAAAGGCTAGTGTGTGTGTGTCTGTGTATGTATATACACACACACATACACTAGACTAGTGTGTGTGTATACATATATATAGATATAGATGATATAGATATATATAGAGAGAAAGATGTCTTTCCTTCAGGCTCACAGGATGTTCCAAATGGATGCCTTTTGCTGCCAGCTTCAAGCTTGCTTTCTTTTTCTCACCACTCTGTTAGGAAACAATATGTCTGTTCAGTAAACACCTGCACCTCAGTTTAGGAAAGGACTGTGGCTATGGGGGCAGCAGGAAGAATCCGTGAGAGTTTTGTTAAGGTGATGATGTTCTCAGTAAATACAGAGATGTACTTGCTTCAAATTATGCCTTGCAAATGTGTTTTTCTCCTTTGGTTAAGATGGATTTAGTTTTAGTGAAATGCATGGTGGCTACCTTTAAAAAAATACATGGTGGGAAAATAGCAAATTTCTGTACCTGAGGTTACAAAGAGGAGAAGCTTCACACTCACAGACCCTGGTCCTCATGGGGGATTCAATCACCCTGACATCTGTTGGAAGGGCAACACAGCAGAACAATCTAAGAGTTTCCTGGAGTGCATTGATGATAACTTCCTCCACCAAGGGCAGATCAGGGCAATGCCTGATGAATTTGTTGGCTTTTTATGATGGAAATCATAGTGACAGTGGACAAGGGAAGGGCAACTGATGTCATCTACCTGGACCTGAGTAAGGCATTTGACTCTGTCCCACATGGCATCCTGGTCACCAAACTGGAAAAACATGGACTGGATGGGTGGAGCACTGCTGGGTAAGGAATTGGCTGGATGGTGGCACACAGAGAGTGGTGATCAAGGGCACAATGTCCACCTGGAAACCAGTGCCAAGTGGCTCCCTCAGGGCACTGGTGTTGGCACCAGTGCTGTTTAACATCTTTGTCAGTGCCATGGACAGAGGAATCAGTGCACCCTCAGCAAGTTTGCAGATGGCACCAAGCTGTGTGGCACAGTTGACTTGCTAGAGGGCAGGGATCCATCCAGAGGGACCTAAAAGGCTGCAGAGCTGTGCCCAGGCTAACCTCATGAAATTCAACAAGGCCAAGTGTAAGGTCCTGCACCTGGGTCAGACTTGATTGATAAAAAACTTAACGTGAGCCAGCAATACACACATGCAGCACAGAGAGCAACCGAGTCCTGGACTGCAGCAAGAGCAGTGTGGCCAGCAGGGCAAGGGAGGGGATTGTGCCCTCAGAATGTCCTGGTACCTGGAACATCTCCTCCCTCTCCTTCATTTGTCTTGTTGCTTGCAGTTGCTTCTCTCACATGTTCTACTCCTCTCTGCTGTGCTTCAGGGAGCTGGGTGGCATTGGCTCCATCAGATGTGGGGGAAGCTTCTAGCAGCTTTTCAGAGAAACCACCCATGTAGCCCAGCTGCTACCATAACCCTGTCACATAAACCAAATATGGCATTGCACCCTTCTGGCCTCCCTGGGGGAAGGAGAGATGTCTAGACAGCTGCCCACCAGCCCTCATCCCACGGCCAAAAGCAGGACTGTCTCTGATGCACAGTGAGTAAGCTGGAATTTCAAGGGCAGAAAAAACCAGCAAGGAAGTGGGATAAAACCAGTAAATGAGCTGTGATACCGAGGTGTGGAAAGAAGGAAGGTTACTTGCCTGAGTCCTCCCACACCATATAAACAAATGTCAGAGGCAAAACACAAAGTGGCAGAGCAGAACAATGTTTTTCATAGGCTTTTCAGTTGTAGAAGCCATTCCTACTAGCTATTAAAAGAGGCTTAATGGCTGACAGCTTCCCTTCGTCTTGCAAAACAAGGACTCAGGCACCGTCAACCCGTGTTGTGTCATGACCATGGCAGAGGTTACCATGCATGCCTGAGGAATGCCATAGCTCCAGAGCAGGAATGGTCCCTTGCTGCTCTCAAGGGTGATTCCCATGGATAGCACAGCACCTCGTACAGAAGTGTGCCTTTTTTTATCCCTTGAGTGATTTCTCTTTAGTGAAGCATTAACAGAATTGCACAGTGTTGCTTTCTCTGAGCGTGGCCTGCTGCTTGGGGGAATCATAGAATCATAGAATGGTAAGGTTGGAAGGGACCTCAAGGATCATCTAGTTCCAATCCCCTACCATGGGCAGGGACACCTCCCACTAGCACAGGTTACACAAGGCCTCCTCCAACCTGGCATTGAACACCTCCAAGGAGGGAGCGTCCACAACCTCCCTGGCCAACCTGTGCCAGTGTCTCACCACCCTCACTGGAAAGAACTTCCTCCTAACATCCAGTCTAAATCTCCCCTCTGCCAGTTTAAACCCATTGCCCCTTGTCCTGTCGTTGCAGATCCTTTTCAATATTCCCTCCCCGGCCTTCCTGTAGCTCCCTTCAGATACTGGAAGGCTACTATCAAGTCCCCTCGAAGCCTTCTCTTCTCCAGGCTGCAGAGCCCCAACTCTCTCAGTCTGTCCTCATAGGAGAGCTGCTGCAGCCCTCTGATCATCTTTGTGGCCCTCCTCTGGACCCACTCCAACACTTCCATGTCCTTCCTGTGCTGAGGGCTCCAGAACTGCACACAGGACTCCAGGTGGGGTCTGACAAGAGCAGAGTAAAGGGGCAGAAATAATGATATGACCAAATACAAAACGATATGAAGCCAAATACATAAAGCTTGCAGACATCCGATTTTGCGTTCTCTGGTTCAGATTATCAACAGATTATCAAGGAGACATTTGGCTTTTATCTCTCATCCATCTAATATGTGCTTCCCTAGTAAAGGTTTTACAGATCCCAGTGGTTTCCATGAAGCAGAAACAAATGTTACAACAAATAATAACAAAGAAATACTTGGAGGCTGATGCATTGGGTTGGTTTTTTTTTTTTTTGGGGTGGATTGGGATGTTCTTTGCCTCCTCTTCATTCTTTTGTCTAGGAAGTACAAAACTGGTTCCAAATTGGAGCACAGTTGTTTATGAGAATAAATCAGTTAACTTCACTGCTTGCTGTGACGTCCAAAATATCTATGTCATATGGAAAAGCATAATTGTGCTGAAGATAGAGGGAGCAATGGCCAACTCCCAGGCTTTTTTGACCTTCTGAGCAAGATCTGGAACTTGCCTGATGGTTTAGATGCTAATCTGTCTGCCCAGAGTGTGGGTGTGCTGAGTCACAGCCAACACGTGCACTCAGTTCTGAAACTGTCCTAAACAACAAAGAACAACTCTGAAAGTTTTCAGGCCTTTTTTTCTCCCAAACTGAAGAAAAACCTCAAGCCTCCCCCCAATGTGCATTAAGATACTGATTTTTTCCTCACCCACGTGCCAGCACACCACATCTGTCACACTTCAAGTGTGCAACAACAGCAGTCTACCCAAATGAGGATACATGTCCAACTTTGTTTTTGTGTGGGGTGGGTCGTTTTGTTTTGGCATTTGCTGTATTTATAGTTTAAAATCCATGCCTGGTTACTAAAACTCAAGGGACACTCAACTGTAACTGTGCAAGTACTGACTGAGCAAACTGGATATGAGGCCCCTCCAGAGGCAACAGGCAGTGCAGAAATTTCTGCAAAAAAAGAAGTTGCTGGTTTTTAATGTTCTGGGCAAAGGGATAATGAAGATGTTGTCAAAGCATCACAAGGTGTTACAAATTGCTTTCTCTCTTGTAGGTCATGTTATTAAGCCAGCTGCTGTTGGTAGTAATGCCAGCTACTCAGCAAGTAAACCTGAAAGATGTATCCAGGCACTCAATAAAATGATTTGGTGGCTCAGCATAAGTTGCTGTAATACCCCATGTTTAAAATCTCAGGCCTTTGAGAAGAGTCTGAATCCTGAGCAATAAAGTGCACAGAGTATCAGGTGCCTGCAATAACAACCCTAAGCAGCTTAGGTGCTTAGGTCTAGCCTATAAAGCTGGCTGGGTGGGGTGAGGAGAACCTTAAAACCCACCTGGCAGATCTGCAAGGAAATGCTTGTGTTGGGCTGGGACCTGCAAACCAGATGTGTGCTGAAATCCATCTTTAAACAAACATTTTAAATTTCTTTCTGCTGTTTTCTTCCTCAAGGTTGCTCCCCTTCCTTGCAAAGCTAGCCTGGGCCAGATACTTATTGTCCCTTAGAGCCCATGTTCCCACACGAGTTGCTGAGTGCCTCCAGCCGCTGGTAGCTTCTCCACATTACCACAGCAGCAAAAGCAGCAAAACATCAAACACAAAGATGCTGTATGGGCAAAGTCCCTGCCTCCTCTGTGTTTGTGAGCAGCCTTTACATAGCTGCTAGCCCCCCTGAGAAGACAGCAGATCTCAGGGGCATTTAAACAGTTTCCCCAAATACACTTCTTGGTAATCCTTGACTGATACAGTTGTTCCATCTCTGCCTGAACTCCACCCTTGCATTCCAAAATCCCTTATTCTGGAGACAAGTCAACACAGAGGGACTCTCATGGAAGTATGTTCTGATGTGGCATGGAGATGAAGGGCCTGTGTATTATTTTTGGTTTGTTCTCAGTTTATTAATTCCTTTGGGAATATCTTCAGAAAGTAAGGAGCGATGCAGACTTCCTTTCCTATCAGCTGACTGCAGCTCTAGGTTGGGTTGGCATACCTGGAGCTGGTCATTTGGAAAGCTATCCAAAAAAATCAGAGCCCAAAGGTGCTGCTGACTGGCAGCAGAGATCCACAGAAAACAGATTTCCTTAAATAAACCTTTTGTTTTGACAGTATGACAGCTCAGTTCAAGAACAACATATTTTGATTTCTCCAAGACACTCAATTCAATAGTGCATGATATTTTTATTTAAAATACATATTAACTGGAACTTACAGAGTATGTGTTAAATGGATTAACATTAGCTTCCCTGCTAGAGCTTTTAAAGGTAAGCTGTCAGTGAGGCTTGGCTGAGGCTGTTTACCTTATGGTCCACCTGGGACCATTTCTCAGGCTGTCATGAGCTAACATATCAATCTGAAATTCAAAGGAAAAACCAAAACAGCTGAAACCTTTACTGGAAAATTCAGTAGAGGATTCAAAACAACTCAGTGAGATCATTAATAGGGAATAATTTGTTTAAGTGGGTGAAAGCCTGAAAAAAACACACCTGATATGATCAAAATATTTGTAAGTAATATTTGCAGGTTTGCAGATGACACCAAGCTGTGTGGCACAGTCTACTTGCTAGAGGGCAGGGATCCATCCAGAGGGACCTGCACAGGCTGGAGAGGTGGGCCCAGGCCAACCTCATGAAATTCAACAAGTTCAAGTGTAAGGTCCTGCACCTGGGTAGGTACAATCCCAAGCACAACTCCAGGCTGTGTAGAGAATGGCTGAGGAACAGGACCGGGGGGTCTGGGCTGATGAAAAGCTCAACATGAGGCTGCAGTGTGAGTGCAGCCCAGACAGCAACTGTGTGCTGGGCTGCATCAAGAGCAGTGTGGGCAGCAGGGCAAGGGAGGGGATTCTGCCCCTTTGCTCTGCTCTCCTCAGACCCCACCTGGAGTCCTGTGTGCAGTTCTGGAGCCCTCAGCACAGGAAGGACATGGAAGTGTTGGAAATGGGTCCAGAGGAGGCCACAAAGATGCTCAGAGGGCTGCAGCAGCTCTGCTGTGAGGACAGGCTGAGAGAGTTGGGGCTCTGCAGCCTTCAGAAGACTTTGAGGAAACCTGATAGTAGCCTTCCAGTATCTGAAGGGGACTGCAGGAAGGCTGGGGAGGGACTATTGACAAGGTCTTGCAATGACAGGACAAGGGGCAATGGGTTTGAACTAGCAGAGGGGACACTGAAACTGGATGTTAGGAGGAAGTTGTTTGCAGTGAGGGTGGTGAGACACTGGCACAGGTTGCCCAGGGAGGTTGTGGCTGCTCCCTCCCTGGAGGTGTTCAATACCAGGTTGGATGAGGCCTTGAGCGACCTGTGCTAGTGGGAAATGTCCCTACCTATGGCAGGGGGTTGGAACTGGATGATCCTTGAGGTCCCTTCCAACCTTACCATTCTATGATTCTATGATTTTAGATTTAAAACTAGGGAAATAAGGCTGAGGATGGGCAAACTGTTCCATAGAATGGCTTTTAAAAGAATTCTTCTAGACAATCACCACATTTTTTTACCTCCCCAAGAGACAAAGAGCACAGAGGCTGCCCACATTTCTCCATCAGCACACATGTAATAGCACAGTGACACTCTCAAGCAGCAAGAATTAGATATATTCATTTCAGAATGTTCTTTCAAACCTGAAATCTACGTAAGCCATCCTGAAAGTGTACATTTGACATTTCATGGCTGGGAAAACACAATCACCCAAACAGACCCCACCACACACCAAAACCCCAAACCAACCAACCAGAGAAACACAACCAAAAGAAAACACCACCAAACAAAAGCCCTTCAGCCCAAACATAGATCCTTTGGAGCTGAAATTTCCTTGTTCAATTCCTGCTTAAAGGTGATTGGCTTTTGGAAAGATTGAAAATAAACCAACCCAACTTCAGTAGCTCACAAGTTCAAGCACAAAAAGGCTTTTTATTTTAAAAAACTGTTGTTCAGGCTAGTTTTATTCTGTCTTCTAGGAGATCTATCATTTTCCTTTGAAAGTTACATTTGCAAGCAGCTGTTTGGGAATCTTTAGGATCATTGCAGCATAGCCAAGAAGTCTGTTTATCACTGTTCCCAAAAGAAACTCAATTTCTTCCATCTATTTTTCTTTCTAAAAAGTGAAATCCACTGTAATGTCTAATTTAGTATATTTTCATTTGAAAACCATCTCAGCTTTTCCAATAGCTTTGAGAAGGTTGATGAAGACTGTGCCTCGCTGAGTAGTAGTAGCCAAGCAAGACAATGACATAGATTGGCACCTTCCTCTGATATCACAACAAGATCAGTGGTGAGAGGAGATGAAATTGACAAAGAATACAAAAAAAAAATATGGATTTCAGTAGGAGGAGATAAGGATAAAATACCAAGAATATATAATCCCCAAACAGTAAAGGTAGTTGAATATCACAGAATCATAGAACGGTAAGGTTGGAAGGGACCTCAAGGATCAGCCAGTTCCAACCCCCTGCCATAGGCAGGGACACCTCCCACTAGTACAGGTCACTCAAGGCCTCATCCAATCTGGTCTTGAACACTTCCAGGGAGGGAGCAGCCACAACCTCCCTGGGCAACCTGTGCCAGTGTCTCACCACCCTCACTGTAAAGAACTTCCTCAAGGGAAAGAAAAGTCACCAGAGTGGGAAAAACCCACCCTCAAGACAATTTATCCCTAACCATGTGATTGAAGGAAAAACGAATTCCAAAATTGGACTAAATTAGAATCCCAAGGTCTAGGAATTGCAAATTTGCTAATTTGCAAATGCTAACACTGTGAATTTTGCTGGGTTTCCAATAGAGGCACACAGAAAGTGCACCTATATTTTCATTTGAAAACCATCTCTGCTTTTCAAATAAAATCATGGAATGGTAAACTTGGAAATGACTTCAAGGATCATCTAGTTCCAACCCCCTGCCATAGGCAGGGACACCTCCCACTAGTGCAGGTCACTCAAGGCCTCCTCCAACCTGGTCTTGAACCCCTCCAGGGAGGGAGCATCCACAACCTCCCTGGGCAACCTGTGCCAGTGTCTCACCACCTTCACTGCAAAGAACATCCTCCTAACATCCAGTCTAAATCTCCCCTCTGCCAGTTCAAACCTATTACCCCTTGTCCTGTCATTGCAAGACCTTTTCAATAATCCCTCCCCAGCCTTCCTGTAGGTCTCCTTCAGATACTGGAAGGCTGCTATAAGGTCTCCTCTAAGCCTTCTCTTCTCTAGGCTGCAGAGCCCCAACTCTCTCAGACTATCCTGAGCTGGCTGCTGCAGCCCTCTGAGCATCTTCATGGCCTCCTCTGGACTGTCTCCAACACTTCCATGTCCTTCCTGTGCTGAGGGCTCCAGAACTGCACACAGGACTCCAGGTGGGGTCTGAGGAGAGCAGAGCAAAGGGGCAGAATCCCCTCCCTTGCCCTGCTGCCCACACTGCCCTTGCTGCAGCCCAGGACTCAGTTTCTCTCTGGCTTGCAGTCACACTGCAGGCTCATGTTGAGCTTTCCATCACCCCAGACCCCCAGGGCCTTTTCCTCAAATAGCTTTGAGAAGGTTGCTGAGCTTGGTTAGGTAGCTGCACCCATATGTGATATGTACACCTCCCACCACGTTGTTTTGACAGTTAATAGTTTTTGAGATAGGAACAAACCTTACAACAGTAGCAAGAAATGGTGTGATCTTGATCTCTGTGCTACCATTTTGGGATGTTTTATCTTTTTGGTCTTGAGCATATATGATGTGAGATCTGCTGGACACCAGATGCTACTAATCAATAATTTGCTTCAACTGCCTCATTTTGAAACAGTGACAGATGGCAGAAATCCTCAGCAGAAGGTAAGAGCTGGATTCATATGTGGTGTGACCACCTTGGCACTGCAACATCAGACCTCCATGGACCTATGAAAACTCTGGCTGTGGGCTACATTTTCAACGTTGCAGTCATTCTGATGTGGAGGACAGGAAACCCCAACCCCATAAATATCACAGTTTCCCCATTTAGGGAGGCAAATTACATGAAACAGAAGAAACATGGAAATGCATCATTATGGACAGGTAGACCAGAGATTGAGGTACAAAGTTTTGAGTTTCTTGATGACTTCACACGGCAATAAAATCAACTGCTCCCAAGATGTAGCTGCAGACTCCCAAAGACATCCTGATCAGAAAGAATTTCAAATTTCTTAAAAGATTTAGTTTTGTATTTAAAACCTAAAATCAAGTCCAAGCAAGCACTTACTTGGCTTGAAATGCATGAACTGCAGAGGCACAATTTGAGCCTTTGCAGCTAGAATGGGCCCCTTGAGTGTTCCCTTTGCCTTTTTAACGAGTCAGGTCTATGCATTGCCTGTCCCTGGCAAGTGCCTGATACTCTAAATACAAGGAGGCTGATCTTTCTGCATTTTCAGTGGGTCACTGCTGACTCATGACACCAGAAGGTATAATTAGAGGACCCAGTTGTCCATCCTAGATATTACATGACTTCCTTCCTTCTATGGATTTATTTTCTTTGGGCTTAATTTGATTTTTCCATGCAAATTTTTCAACCCCCACAGTGCAGAGTGGCACATGTCTGTGACTTTTTGCATATGGGACTTGGTAAGGAGTAGAAAACACCTCTCCACAGATAGACTGCATCCTTGCTGGCATCTCTGCCCTGTTCTGCTCTTAATAACCAGCATAAAGCTTTGTACAAATCGAGATTTTGATATCCAGAACAAAGCTGACCCTTCCATCTGGAGAAGGTTTTAAATAATATCCTCATGAAGCAAAGAAAAGCTGATCTGTCCAAACAGCAAAGTTTCTTCAGTTGAAGGAGGAAAGGCTTTTTGCTCTACACTTTCTTCTTACAGTGTATTGAAGCAGCTTCAAGACATGCTCGTTCCAGCCCTGCCTTTGCTTTGTATTCTGTTCAGACAAGTCCAGTCCAGACATAGTTACCAGACCTCTGTAGTCAGCTATATTTCTATACTTGTCTTTGGCATACTAGAAACCTGATTTGGTGTTTTTCAGAAGTCTTTAAAACCATTTCTAACAGTTTTTAAAGACAAGACCTACAGATTTATTTATTTATTGTTCTTTCTTGCCTGTGTTACGCTTTAAAGTAGTGAAAAGAAAATTGCTGCTTAGCAATGTAGTTCTGTGACAGCTTGGTTTGGAAGGAGGGCTGAATTTGGGAATATTTACACTGCACTGGAACTCTCAGTTTTCTTTTGGGTAGAACATTAGGAAGCTTGCTGATACTGCTGGAAAAAAAAGAGGCTTTGCATTGTCAAAATAAAAGATGTTGGGTTTAATCCTACTGTGTCTAGAAAATGCTTTCACAGCACTCCGGTTTGCCACTCAGTACTAAATCAAAGCTCACTGCTTACCTTCTCCATGACACAAGCAGCCCCATGCCACAGCATATTGCAAATACAAGTGGAAAGTCAAAGATTAAAGCCAGTTCCTTAAAGATGCTTTTATACCAGAGTTCTTCATGCCTCATAAGCACACTAATGATATTTCAGTTGCATGCCTACAATATAAATTTAATAGCTTCCTTATTTCCTCGGTTTAGCATTTCCCCTCTACTCCCTTTCTTTTCAATTATACTAACCAGATAATTTCTTTGATTTCCTTTCTCCAGTGCTCTGTTTTCATTTATAAAACAAAACCCATATTTGGTCACTTACACTTTTCTGGAGGATAAGCACACGACAGCAGCATCTCTTGCTCCACCATGGTGCTGTCTGTTACAGAGGTCAGTGGTCTTTCGAGCAGTGCTTTAAGGAAATATTAAGGAAAGCTCACTCATGAAGCCTTCTGATCTTCTCCAGCACTCTTGCCTTCTGTCTGTTGTCACATGTTATCCTCCCTCCTGAGAAACCTGTGAAACAGGTCTGGCAACACACATCTTATGTGTCAGAAGAGCTCTAATTAATTCATTGCAACAGGTATCCACCCTCGTTAGAAAAAAAAAAGAAAAAGGAAGGGGAAAAAAAAAGAAAAAAAAAAAAGGAGTAGTCTCTTAGCACCTCGTTTGAAATTAGACAACCTGCCCGATGTCACAGCTGGTGACATTTAAAGGGAAGCTACCTGCTGGGTTTGCGCATATACAGGAAATAATTTAAAGTCAGTTTTGCCTGCCAGATACACCACAGCTAGCGGTATAATTTGGATGCTCCTGCACTGTGGGAGGGTAGGAATCCTTCCATCGTGCACCCCAGTGGCAAGGGCTGCCACTGCATTTTCCCACGGAGTGGTTTCTTGGGAGGTGGGGGGGGAAGCCTCCACATGTCTAATGCAGGGGCCTCTGTTTCTGAACAGCTGCTCTGACTGCTGCTGGTGTGAGCAAACTGCGTGGACCTGATTTTTGCTAAATGGATCCCTAGGAATGTAAGCTTAATAGTGCCTCAGTGCTTACACAAAAGAGTTTTCCCCGCATCAACTGCAGAGGTTGTTCTGCCTTTCAGTTGCTCTTCTACCCATTTGGGCTCAGTGAGGAGCCTCCAGCCCCTTGTAGCTCATTTGCCACCTCCCACAATCAAGAGAGATCACAGAAAGGCTCTCACTAAGACCTGTAGCAGCTTCACATCTCATAGCACATCCACAGCAGTTTCCTACTGCTGTGGCTCTTTCAAGCTGGTGATACCATCATCAAGGCTGGGTTGGACGAGGCCTTGAATAACCTGTACTAGTGGGAGGTGTCCCTGCCTATGGCAGGGGGTTGGAACTAGATGATCCTTGAGGTCCCTTCCAACCTTACCATTCTATGATTCTAAGTACAAGCAAGGCTGTGGTTAGCAGAGAACAAAATTCAAGAGACATGGGATTTATGCCTGACTCTGCTTCTAATTTGTCCTGTCACCTTAGGCAAATTGCTTTGCCTCTCCATGTTTCTGTTTCCCCATCTCTAACACATGCTTAATTATAGCTCCCTGTCTTTGGAAAAGGTTTTGAAATCCATGTGCAAAACGCAGGATGAAAGAGGAAGCTGTCATTAGTACATGCTCAGAAAATACTGGGATAAAGCAGACAATAAGCAGCCAGCATTTCAGATTTTATGTGTTTTCAGAGAAGCATAAACTTATTGTAATAATGATTTTTTTTTTTTTGGTTTGTTTTTAAAGATACTCCCACAGAATTTGGCAACAGTTCAGTTTCTGTTTTCACAGTGGAATGCTGAGAGAAAATCTAAATCAATTCTGACTTGTCAGGGCATTGTGGCCTCCTGGAAACAGCAAGTCCACCAGAGGCTCCTCGGTGGAAAGTGGCACAATATGACAATTTCCTGCTTTTCTCTCACCTGGGGAAATAAAATCTTTCATTTTGCAACCTCTATGTACTTATGTTGCTCTCAACAGATCTAAATGCTCATCATCTTTCTCATTCTGTCTCTTTGAAAACTACAACTCAAAGCCTACAGAGGGTGTTGGGATTTTGTCGTGGGTTTAAAGAGCTGACAGAATGAAGCTCTCAAAGGAATTGGAGGAAAACAAAACTATGCTTGGAGAGTTACAGACAGATATTACAAAGCAGATTCAACATCCATAGTGAACTCCCTTGATTTTCACCCAACCCGAAACTAAATCTACACTCCCCAGTGCTCCAATCCCACCCCCACACTCCCCCACCCACCAAACACAGCCTCTGGAAGCCCCAAATCAGATCTACTCCTTACATGTTTACCCCCATAAAGGCAGCTCCTGCCTGTCACAGGGCTGAAGGGAAAGGAAAGGAGAGCAAGCTGGCCTGGCCCTGAGTTTATAAAGAGACAGCAGATTTATGGGATTCAATAACAATCTTCTGGTCCCTAGAGGATTTTTAACCCTGTAGCTCCCAACCTGGGACAGTTTTTATGTGTGTGCAGGTAAACTTGCACACACAGATGCAAATCTGTGCTTTCTCACTCATGTGAGAGCCTTGCACTTGTTTTAATGTTTCAGTAAACAAAATGAAAAAGGTGCTTGTATTCACCCTGCTTCTACAGCATTGCTCATTGAGGGGCCTTCCTCAGTTAGGAGGATTGTAAAGGACATGATAGTATATTAATTTTCCCCTAGAATTCAGAGCAAATAATTTTTCACCTGCTCTGCTTGGGAAGGCAACAGTTGCTGGGCTGTGAGAGGTGCAGGATGGAGCTGCCTCAGCTTTCCTGTGCTGCTATAATGCATGCACTTACACTCAGTCTGGAGACATATCAAATGTTTGTAACACAGTTGAGATGGTATAAGGTTGAAAGCAAAGAAAATCTTGAAAGAGCTTTGTGGGATTATACTGTCTGTGTTGACTGTGAAGAATCACAGACTCATAGAATTATAGAATGGTAAGGTTGGAAGGGACCTCAAAGATCACCCAGTTCCAACCCCCTGCCATAGGCAGGGATACCTCCAACTAGTACAGGTCACTCAAGGCCTCATCCAACCTGGCCTTGAATACTTTCAGGGAGGTTGTGGAGCACTGAATCACCCAATGTGATCAACCTCCCTGGGCAACCTGTACCAGTGTCTCACCACCCTCACTGGAAAGAACTTCCTCCTAACACACAGTTTAAATCTCTCTTCTTCCAGTTCAAACCCATTGCCCCTTGTCCTGTCATTGCAAGACCTTGTCAATAGTCCCTCCCCAGCCTTTCTGTAGGCCCCCTTCAGATGTGGAAGAAGTAGTGAAATGATTGGATTTTCCCCTCTGCATCCTTTTTCCATTCTCAACAGAAATTTGTTTATCCTCTCTCCTGCTCAGGCTAAAATCCTGGGTAATTTGAAACATGAGAAGTAGCTCAGAGATTAAGCTGGGCAGTGCTGAATTGGAGCTAAATGGCAGTAGAGACATAGCCTTTTGTGAAACCTCCCTTGATTGCACATTAATTCTGGCATGAGGTGAAAGCTTACCAGAGTCTTGAAACAGGGCTCTCTACGTGACTTAACACAGCCAGACAGGTTTATTACAGACCAGTAAATGGATAACCTGCTTGCCTCTTACTCCATAAACCATTAACTTCAGCACCATGGTTCTAAGAAGTATTAAGGTTACTGCACTGTCAATTTATAGTAAAAAATGAATCACTTGGAGCTGCAGGCTCAAAACCCCTTGGAAGCACATTTGCAGGAGGGTGTGGGTTTGTGTGGTCTGTATACAGCTGCAGTGGGTGACTTCTCGGCAATCACATGCTTACAACACTAGCATGCTCACACTGGGTATCAAATTAGCATGGGCTGAATTGAATTTCAGTGAAAGGACTGCTATGGAAGCAAATATCCTCATCTTGTAAAGGGATAATATAATAACTGAACAAAAAATCCTTTTCTTTCCTTCCTATGGCGAGCTGTAATTCTGCCTGTAGATGGACAGGTCAGGAATGAAAACTGTAAGGCAGCCTTTGGAAATAGTAGGCACAGTGTGAGCTGATTCCAACTCCCTGCAGGAGAGAAGTGAACAACAGTGACAATCGAGGCTTTTTGGTGCTTGAGATAACATTTGGATTAGTGAATGCTTTTGGTTTAACATCAGATCCTGCAAAAGCAGAAACTGTCTAATGTGCTAAGTGAATCAATACTGCCAACTGCAGCAAAGGTACTAGGAGGAAGAGTTACATTTGCATACAAGAACTTTCTGTTGCAACCGTGAAATTAAAGTATGAAGTGGTAGCAAGCATTTGTTTGGTCAGACTGGTAGTATTCAAACTGATGCATACATTTGTATGTGAGTTATTGCAAAGGGTGTTCCAGTGACAAACAACCCATAATTGTGGTGCTTGATCTTCCAAGAAGGTCGTATCTGTAATTACAACCTTTGTTGGAAAAAAAAAAAAAATCAACAGTGCAAGTTTACAGTAACTGTGCAACCGATGCTCACTTCTGTCACTGAAGTGACAAAATAACTAAGTCATACTCACAACTGCTTCCTTACAATGCTACATTTGTCTTCACATCACTATCTGCCCATAACCTACAATTATGTCATTACCTTTCCACAGAACTGATCAAAGGTTATCCAATTGAAGGCTGATTTGGGTGGACCCAAGTTGGCATAAAATGAGGCAGGCTTAAGCAATTGTTCCCTTGAACAGGACAGGTTTTTCACATCAGGCAATAATCCTTTTAGCCCATGCAATGTGAAGATGAAACTCTGAGTATATTGGTCCTAGAATCATAGAATGGTAAGGTTGGAAGGGACCTCAAGGATCATCTAGTTCCAACCCCCTGCCACAGGCAGGGACACCTCCCACTAGTACAGGTCACTCAAGGCCTCATCCAATCTGGCCTTGAACACCTCCAGGGAGGGA
>VWZE01023577.1:94451-117390 GCA_013396675.1 Eubucco bourcierii | reverse complement strand
AGGGGGGGGGGGGGAAGAATCCCATAAGAAACAAATGAACAAACACACACAATAAAAAACCCCCAACACTACTCTCAGATCTGCTTAGATGTTTGAAGTACTAGCATCAAAAAAGAAAGAAAAGCCTAAGCTTGAGTACCACTCCACTGCAACACACAGCATAATTCATATACAAATCTGAAATGTTAACATTTCTCTCCCAATGGCCTAGCTGACATGTTGTCAGGGGCCACTGTTTGCCTTCACTGCCTATTCAGCATAAGAGCCAGTAAGGTCATTATTCTCAGCAGTTACACACATGCATTTCCAAAAGACTTCAGCTTTTATCTGGCTGCTTTAGGACACTCTGACCTCGAGAGAGAAAGTCTTCATGCACCTATCTGTCTGTCAGGTGCATCTTTTAATTAAGATGAAACATCTAAACATCTGCTGTCTGAAGACAAACAATTCAGGTATTGATTATTCCTCTCCACCATGAGGCAAGACCGAGGGCATCTTGCACAACAGCATATTGCAAGCACTGGTGTAAGCTTTGGTCCTATAGCATGTGTCTGGCTAACATGCAAGAAGGGGTTGGGACCTTATTTATCAGTCACACTGGAGAACAGAGAGCTAGAGAGAGGTATTTCCACTACTTTGTCTGTTTAAAAGTGATATACTAATTATATGCAGAGTGTATAAAATCAGATGCAACAGGGCAAGGGAGGGCTGATATTTATGGACCTTTTAGAAGGCTGTGCTGTGCCATTGCCTCAGAGAGGGAGGACAAGGCTCACAGGGGCAGCACATGCACTGGGTGTTGCTTTCTGCCTGTGTCTTTGCTTATGAGCAGAACCAGCTAGCCATTTGTTTTCTCCTTCAGAAGTAAAACTGGTGGGGGAAAAGTCAAAATAAAAGAGTCTGTTGGGTCAGATCAAACCAGATTAAGTTATAGTTTTCTTGTCAGAATAAGGAGAAAAAATTCTTCTGGACAACCTGAGAATTCAGTCATGTTTAGTGATGGCTAAAATTCTGTTGTCATGCTTTTTATATATTGGGATGTAAAAACCTATCATGCTGTCCTATTCATTATCAGTCAGCCCTCTGGTTCAGTAAAAACTGGAGATTTATCCTCTTACCCTGCTATTTTGGACTACAGTTTATATCAGATCACAGACTGTTTAGTGGTGCATGGTGACCCTAAGCAGAGGAAATCAAGAGAAAAGGTCTCTTGGTGCCCTGACTGGAATAGTTATGCAAGTACCAAGCACAAGCCACTTCATTATCTAGGGCAGGCACAGTCACTAGTGAAATGACAGACAAGGAGCTCAAGGCAAGAAGAAGTGCTGTCAGGAACATGAGTGTGTGATGCAATCTGGCAGCAGGAGGAAGATGACTTCTTCTCAGTGAGCTGAGGTGACAAACTCTGGAGGTAACTCAGCGCAGGTGTAATCAGCAAAACTGCACAGAGGTGTGGATCTCCCTCTGCTAGAAAGCAAATCCTAAGTCAGAGAGGGAGGTTACATTGTACCAGCAATGATCTCTGGGCTGGGAAGACTGATCTGGATTTAAAAAAGCTTGGATAAACTACAGTCAATTTTTGGGATAGGGCTATCTGAAAGGTCAAAAGGTAAATAAAGGGAGACAAGTCACTTAAGGTAGAGAAAACAGTATGACTAGAGGTCTTGTATGTATCTGTAGAGCACTTAAAGATAGCTCAGAAATTTTACAGAACAAATAAAAGCCCATAGTCTGAGGACCTTACAGCCTAGTCAGAGTCATGATATGGTCCATCACTGAAGAAGTGGAAGGAGAGAACAGGGAGGTTGAGGGATGTGATAATTACTAACGTGTTGAAAGGCAGGACAAACTTAAACTGAACATTAAACTTCAGAAAGATGGTTAGGGCCATATAGAATCATAGAATGGTAAGGTTGGGAAGGACCTCAAGGATCACCTAGTTCCAACCCCCTGCCATAGGCAGGGACACCTCCCACTAGTACAGGATATCTAAATCTCCCAAGCAAATTGGTGAATATTCTATTTGTCACACCTGAGCACAATGCCACATAGAGTATCACCTGGAAAATGAATGAGGTGGTCTCTCTTTGGAGTTCATAACTTGTTTCATTCAGGCAAAGGAACACAGATGGGGGTTTTGCTAAAGAGCAGAAAGAAACAATGTCAATCACAGGGTGCTGGACACCAACATCAGCCCTTGCAGTCATTGCTTGCTTTGTCCACAGGGAATGCAGAGTGGTAATTCCTGGGCTGCATCAAGAGCAGTGTGGGCAGCAGGGCAAGGGAGGGGATTCTGCCCTTTTGCTCTGCTCTCCTCAGACCCCACCTGGAGTACTGTGTGCAGTTCTGGAACCCTCAGCACAGGAAGGACATGGAAGTGTTGGAGTGGGTCCAGAGGAGGGCCATGAGGATGATCAGAGGGCTGGAGCAGCTCTCCTATGAGGACAGGCTGATAGAGTTGGGGCTCTGCAGTCTGGAGAAGAGAAGGCTACCAGGAGACCTTGGAGTGGCCTTCCAGTATCTGAAGGGGGCTACAGAAAGGTTGGGGAGGGACTATTGACAAGGTCTTGCAATGACAGGACAAGGCGCAATGGATTTAAACTGGCAGAGGGGAGATTGAAACTGGATGTTAGGAGGAAGTTGTTTGCAGTGAGGGTGGTGAGGCACTGGCACAGGTTGTCCAGGGAGGTTGTGGCTGTTCCCTCCCTGGAGGTGTTCAAGGTCAGGTTGTACTAGTGGGAGGTGTCCCTGCCTATGGCAGGGGGTTGGAACCAGCTGATCCTTGAGGTCCCTTCCAACCTTACCATTCTATGATTCTAAGATTTGGGAACTTGGGGATTAGCTAAATGGGCTAGATTACATGGTGTGATTGATGCTGAGATTAGATTGGCAGGAAAAAAAAAAAAAGTTTGAGGTGGATATTGTTTGCTATAATTATAGTGGCTACTGCATCCGTAGCTGTTGCTGCTTTGTAAGTGAGGCCTTAACAAATGTTACCAAAGAACTGAATACTCAAGAGTCAATCACAACATGAATTGGGCATGATAAAAATGCATTTACAAGGAGCTTTTGACTCAGTGTGGAAAGTCAGGGTGTCTATTTTAAAACAAGAACTTCAAAGCCAGTTACAGTGGCTGCAACAGCTACATACTGAATCTGTACTTTGAACTCTTTGGGGTGATCTGTCTTGGATAAATACAGAGAGTTGGTTTATTGGTCTAAATCTTAGAACGTTGTTTTTTATTGGGCTTGCTTTTATTGTGTTAATCATTTGCATTGTAGCTTTCTGTGTAGGATTTTACTGTACAAGATCAGTTAGAGTCATAAATGAATCATGTTGTCTTTAATTCTTCATACAGAAAGGAGGAATTGTGGGAATGCAAGAAAGAAAAATAATGAGCTGTGTAGAAAGCAAGCTGTGCTGCATCCCAGAAGTTACAGGAGGCCTCCTCCATGGGAGGGAAGTCAGGGAAGAGATAATGGGCCAGGCAGTATAGGAAAATGGAATGAAAAGGAAGAGCCTTAGAAAAACAAGGTTGTACATCATCTGTGTTATGTTAATGCTCTGATTGTGTTGCAGTATAAAAACCAGCTGTGTCTGTAATAAACTGGGCTTCTGCTTTGCCTTCAGTGGAGTCCAGCCATGTTTCTCTACAATTAGAAATGCAGAATGTCCTGGTAGTGTAGGATGTTTCTGCTTTTGAATAGGTAAGATGGATAGAACAGATGAAGTTTGCCATCTAGAGGAAAGCTACAGAAATCATTTTTTTTTTTTTTTCTACTGAATCTGTTCTTTCATGTCCATGCATGATCCCAATCTCCCCCTTCTGGAGTGAGGAGAGACTTGGGAAAAAAGGACAAAGCACCTGGAGCCACCAGGTCTAAGGACCGTGGCTTGTTCAGACTGGTTTTGCTCCTGTTTACATCCCTGGTAAACGAGGTGCATGCACTTGGCTTGTGCCTGTCTCATGCACAGGCCTGTGTTTTCCCCTAATTTGGGTAAAGCAAGACCCTGGCTTTGCCTTATATGGTTAGTTTGGCAAAGTGCCATTCTGATTGATTAATCTCAATTGCTCAATGCAGCAATCAGGGCTCAGGCAATTGATAAAGAAGAGTGAAGTTGTAAACAACTCACCATGCCTCATCTTGCTTTGCCTAGCCAAACCTTGCCTTGTTACCTTGGGGACCAGGAAGCCTTGCTACTTCAAGATCAGCCTTGCTGCTACACCAAGCTTTGCTGCTTCAAGCTTGTCTACCTGGAAATTTTACTGTGTCTCAGTTTACCAGAGAGAGGCACAAGTGCCCTTCACGCTGTGGGTAATAAGTTATTGCCAAAAGCTGCCCGAAATTGGCCATCCTTAGTGTGAACAACCCTGCCAGCAGGTAACAACAGCCTAGGTGGTGCAGGAGAGCCAAGTGCTCCTGAGTAAGCTGCATTACTGCCACTAGTAGTTACAGCTATTGAAAGCAAGTAAATTGCTCTCAGCATGAATTACATACAGACCTCACTGCAGCCTACATTGCAAGAGAGGGCAGGTTACTGCCAAGCTGCAGGACATCGTGCTTACCTGCAGCCTCCATCACAAGCCTGGAGCCCTGGAAGGAAATCACCCTCCAGAGAACAGATCAAGATCAGATCAGAGACCATGCAAGCCCCAGCACCCTGCCAGAGTCCAACAGTTACTGCACAACTGACAACACTCAAGTGTTTTAGACACTGTTTGGACTATAATGCAGCTCTGGAAATACAGCGATACTAATTTTTGAGTAAATGTTCTGGAAAGCCTCTTTGTAATTAAAGCTTTTTGCTTTGGTTCTCTGCTTACTCTGTAATTTTGCTGTCTGCTTTAGCAGAAAAGAGCCTCTTGAGTCCCCCTAGAGGGCAATCAGCGTATTGCACTGCAATAATGTCTCCAAAAGCTTACTGTGTGTGTTTTGCTACATTGTTTGAAATTGTTTGGTACTGCCCTATTCACTGTACACATTCTGTAATCTGTTTGCACAACCAAGCATAAAAGACTCTGTAAATAAGTTAAAATATGTGTCTATTAACAATAAATAACAACTTTATTAAGAGTGACATGTCAGAACTGTAGTAACACCCATAAGAGTGGCTTAACCCAACACGTTTTTTGAGATAGAGTTGAGATTAAACAGTTTTACTGAGAAAATGGGATAATGCAATGCAGAAATTTAGAACAGAAAAAGCACTGCATTTGCCTTTTCGTAGGTGGAGTGATCTAAGAGCCACACACCTCCAGGGAAGTCAATGAGATGCTGCTGATTTAACACCGTGGGTGATGTGACTGATCACGGTGGTGTCAACCCTCAGGCTAATTATGAATGCATCAGTTCAGGGATTCTTCTGAGTTCACTTTTAAGAATCAGTCTGGTTAATCCTCCCAACTGTCATCTTTAACCTTGTGATGGTGTACCTCAGGAACTATGTTTAGCTTCTGAATTACCACCGCTTTGGGCTGGGAAGCTGGCAATAACTAGATGAGTCGTTTGCAGTTCAATACTGGCCTGGAATGCTGCCTGCCCTGCTGTGCACTATTGTTTAGCTATACCTCACTCCTCTTAATGAGGTTCAATTATCTTTCTTTCAACTTTCATACTATTTCCTGCTTTACTGAGAGCTGTGATGAAAGAAACACTGCTCACCAATCCCATTCAGATGACATTACCTCCAGAAAGAGCATCAGTCAGTGGTGGCAAACATCTGTTTGACAAGTGTTTCCCTTGCTGTACGTGAATTTGCAGAAGCAGATTACCAAATGATCTAGATTGTCATGCAGTGGAGTTGCATAATCTTTGACAAGGGTTCCTTCCATCCAGTCACTGTCTGTCAGGTATATTTGGCACTGGCCTAGAGCTGAAGGACTGATTTGATAAAAGCTCAAGGACTTTTCTCCCTTAATTTTGCTGTCCTTCTCTGATATACTGGGCTCATGTTCATCCTTGAAACCAATTGCATTTCACCAGGTAAAAAAACTAGCTGGGTCCAAAGAGTGGTGGAGAACAGAGCTAAATCCTGTGACAATTGATCACCAGTGGTGTTCCCCAGGGCTCAGTGCTGGGGCCAGTCTTTATCAATTGTCTGGCTGAGGGGATTGAGTGCATCCTCAGTAATTCTGCAGATGACAGCAAACTGGGTGGGAGTGTTGATCTGCTCAAAGGCAGACTGGCTCAGTGGCTGTATCTGGACAGGCTGGATCAATAGGCTGAGGTCAGTTACAAAGGTTTAACAAGGCCAAGTGTCAGGTTCTGCACTAGGGTCACAACAATCCCAAGCAATGTTACAGGCTTGGGGCAGAGTGGCTGGAAAGTGGCTAACAGAAAAAGGCCTGGGGTGCTAGCTGACAGATGGCTGCAGATGAGCCAGCACTGTGGTCAGGTGTCCAAGAAGACAAACAGCATCCTGCTCTGTATCAGAAATAGTGTGGCCAGCAAGATGAAGGAAGTGACTGTCCCGCTGGATCTTAAGTACAGTGTTCAGCTTTGAGCCCCTCACTACAATAAAGATATTGAGGTGCTGGAACATGTCCAGAAAAGGGGAGCAAACCTGTTGAAGGGCCTGGTGAACAAGTCTTATGAGGAGTGTCTGAGGGAAAACTGTCTCAATCTCTGCAACTACCTGAAAGGAGGTTGTAGTGAGGTGAGTGTTGGACTCTATATTATCAAGTGGGAGAATGAGAGGAACTGGCTTCAAGTTGTGTCAGTGGAGGTTTACATTGGATATTAGGAAATTTTTCCCTACTGAAAGGGTGGTCAGGCGTTGGAATAGGTTGCCCAGGGAGGTGGTGGAGTTACAGCCCCTGCTGGTGTTGAAAATTATGTAGACATGGCACTTCTGGACATGGTTTAATGGCCACAGCAGTGTTAGGCTGATGGTTGGACATGATGATCTTGGAGGTCTTTCTTAACTGAAACAATTCTTTGATTCTATGAGTAGCAAGTTACATTAGCAATGGCTCTTGGCTTTTAATGGTTCTCAGAGCCTCTGGCCACAACTCCTGTGCTACCTAATAGGCCAGCAGTGATACTTTTCAAATAGTGTCCCTGGGAAAAAAATTGAGGAGGGCACAGTGAAGCCAGGCTGCAGTGTCTGGAAAGGGACATGGTACCCCAGTCCCAGGTCTGGAGATGCTCAGAGTTCAGCCAGCATGCCCTGAGGAAAAGGACCTTGGAGTCTGGGTTGATGAAAAGCTCAACGTGAGCCTGCAGTGTGCACATGCAGCCCAGACAGCCAACCGAGTCCTAGGCTGCATCAAGAGCAGTGTGGCCAGCAGGGCAAGGGAGGTGATTCTGCCCCTTTACTCTGCTCTTGTCAGACCCCACCTGGAGTACTGTGTGCAGTTCTGGAACCCTCAGCACAGGAAGGACATGGAAGTGTTGGAGCGGGTCCAGAGGAGGGCCACAAAGATGATCAGAGGGCTGCAGCAGCTCTGCTATGAGGACAGGCTGAGAGAGTTGGGGCTCTGCAGCCTGGAGAAGAGAAGGCTTCGAGGGGACCTGATAGTAGCCTTCCAGTATCTGAAGGGGGCTACAGGAAGGCTGGGGAGGGACTATTGACAAGGTCCTGCAATGACAGGACAAGGGGCAATGGGTTTGAAGTGGCAGAGGGGAGATTTAGACTGGATGTTAGGAGGAAGTTCTTTGCAGTGAGGGTGGTGAGACACTGGCACAGGTTGCCCAGGGAGGTTGTGGCTGCTCCCTCCCTGGCGGTGTTCAAGGCCAGGTTGGATGAGGCCTTGAGTAACCTGTACTAGTGGGAGGTGTCCCTGCCTATGGCAGGGGGTTGGAACTAGATGATCCTTGAGGTCCCTTCCAACCTTACCATTCTATGGTTCTATGAATCCAGCAGCAGACATGTCAGGCACAATATCTATTTTATTGTTCTCATTCTCAAGGGTATTAAAAACCAGACTAAAGAAGAAACACATAGCATAATCTCTACAATTTATGACCAACCACATTTTGATGTGGCCCTTGCCTTTGTTTTGTGTGTATTTTTGACAGAATGGTGACTTAAAACTTTGACCATATTTTGAAGTATGCCACTGAAAGAGTATAAATCATAAACTGTATCTGAAATATCTTAGTCATATCGGAGAACAGAAGAGTTCAGAGGCTTCTCCTAAAAATGCTGACTTCAACCTCCTGGAAATTATTAGAGCTTGGAATAACCATCCTTTTAGCCTTGAGATTTGAGCAGTTCAGTCCAATAGAAAAGGGAATGTGTCTGAATAGTTTGTTTTAAGAAAAGATAGACTTAGTTTTCAGATCTTTAGAGGACTTTCTACATAGAGCATTCTGCAAACAATGTATTAAGTACATTTCTTAGCCATATAAACTAAACACGAATGAAATGAAGTTGATCCAAAGATTTCATTTTGCAGAAATGGGGGTACCTAGATGAAAGAATCTGCATTCATATGAAATGGTATTTTTTCCTACATACTGTAAAGATTGAGGAGTCACCCCTTAGAGAACACTGAATCTTCCTGTGTAATATATAGTGTGTTTTGAAGTACTGATTCCTGCAGTATCTGGGTTTGTTTCTGCTAGGTTTCTTCTTCCTTTGATTTTTTCTTTCACATTACAGGAGGGATGTCCTTTCTACAAATCTGCAGTGCATATCATTTAGAAGTGACTCTTCCTCCTTCAAGATTTTTCAGAGTACTGGCACTCAGAAGAATTTGTCATCACTGATAGGAAGAGATATTAATACTGATGGGAACCCTTCACTTACTGGGAGGGAAATATTATCTTTTGCTGAGATGAAAGATTCCTTATGTCTCTCCCATCAATCTGAAGCCTTGTGACATTTCCTATCACTGTAGCACAAGGATGTTCCTTCTGGGAAACGCACAGACTACATTAATGAGTGCGTTCATACATCAGGGGATTTTTTTTCCCCCCACTTTGTAAAATGACAACATTATTTTTGATCTAATATTACCAAGCCAGAGCAAAGAGAAAGGGTAATTGACTGTAAATAATAGGTCAAAATGACCAAGCATGACATTTTTTTTAAGTTCAAATCCTTTCATCCTTAGTTATCATATATTGCATTAAGGCTATTCGTAAACAGTATTTGTCAAGCCACTGTGTACCAAAGTGAATTATTTTGTAGTAAATCCAATAACAAGTGATACAGAGCTTGCTGAGCTTTGCTTTCAATTTCCTTCTCTAATTTCTGTGCCATTTTAAACAAATGACATACTGGGGAGGCGAAGAGGACACAGACAAGCACCAGAGATCACCTGAAGGTCAAGCATGCAGCAGGTCTTTTCGTGTGAAATTTGCCAGAGCTGAACTAGCTTTCTGCCCACCAAAACAATGTTCTGTGTAACAGAAAAGCAGAGGGAAATTGTGAGGAGATTTAGATACCAGGAAACTGGTTTGCAAGGTTCCCAAAAGCTTGCTCATCACAACAGCAGGTAATTGGCTAATAGATAAAGCCCTTGCTTTTCAAAGCAGACATCAAGGCTCTGAAGTGGAAGGCACAACTCTCATAACTGCTCCTTGGTTTACATACATATGAAACACCTCTCTCTTCCCATGTCTTTTATAGCAGCTGGTAAGAAACAGGTAATGTATCTTCTCATTTCCATTACAGAGCTCTGCTGAGAGACTAATGAGAGTCTGTTCCAGCTAAAGTGAGTAAAACCAGTTTTTTTCAAAAGAATAATAATAATTTAAAAAGTAAAAAAGAAGAAACTAGTTCAGAAAGACAGAAGAGAAAGAAAGCAAAGAACATCTTTGAATTCTGATTCACACATTTCCCTTTTCTCACTGTACAGAGCTCTGGGGTAGTTGCCCCCCTTTCAGGATGGCTCTCTCACCAAGCATTCCACAAAGTTGCCTGCTGTCCTCCAGGGATATACTCAAACAACTAAAGGATTGCTTCAGCTAGAAGCACTTTTGCACAGCTTGAGACAAAATTGCCTCGAGGAAGACCTAAATCATGCTGGATAAGAGACCTGATGGTGCTATTCATGGAGTTAAAACTTCATTTTCCAAATGACAATACAGAATCCAATCTAAGAGAATTTCTTCTTCCAGAAGGACTTCTTGGAAACATGGAAACTCCTGTGTGTCTGGACACAGGTTTTTGGGTCATAACACACCTGCTCAGTCTTGCATTACATGGACTTACCTGTACTAGTGGGAGGTGTCCCTGCCTATGGCAGGGGGTTGGAACTAGATGATCCTTGAGGTCCCTTCCAACCTTACCATTCTATGATTCTATGACTTTCCATGTGGGTTTTTGTTTCATTTTGTTTTGCTGTGTGACTTGCCTTATTCCCCTCCCCGCCAATAACTGATATTTCAGAATAAGTCCTGTGTTTCAGATATTTGTTCTCAGAAATCAGAAAGCATAAATCATATTTAGAAGAGTACAGAACTTAAAAGCCTTCTGAGGAAAGCATTACCAGATGCACAAAGAGTATGCAAAAAGAAATAATTACTTTGACCTTTTCAGGATGAAAAAGCATCAAGCTTACCAGAGTAACTTAAAGGGGCTGTGCTGGTTTGAGGCTAACTGGAGTATTTTAATAGAGAAAAATGACACTATAGGCTGTGAAAGGAAAACATGGTGATGTCCACTCGTAGGCTTGCTGAGATGTTTAAGAGAAGGAACCAAAACATAGATAAGTCTCTCTCTGGGGCACAGCATCTCAGTCTAGCAGCTTTTGGCTCTTTCTCCTCTCTACTGAGTAATCTCACTAATCACTTTTCTTCTAACTCCCCTGGGTGATCCTCCAAACTCACCTTGTGCATAAGGCAAACCTTGGGGTAAGGTACAGGGGTGGGGAGAACGTGGAAGGGTGGTTGGGAGCCCCTCCTGGGCTCTCTGATTTCTGGGAGGGGAGTTGTGTTTCTGTATTTCCTTTAACTTGTATATTTCTGTAACTATTCCTGTGTATAGTGTATATCTCTGCTTGTACATTGTGCTGAGCTGTAAAGAGAGCTTCAGTCCTTAACTTCCAGCTGGCTGAGTTCTAGTCTGGGTCATTTCACAAAGTGTGGGGGGCTGGGGAACTCCCAAACCATCACATGGGCCACTAGGGACTGCTGAGGATAAGCAAAGTTTGTACAGAAACATGACTGTATTAGTTGAAAAATCTCTACTTAGGGAAAAATGTGTCAACATTCACAAATATTTAAGGAAACAACTGTGGGAGAAGTCCTCACAAAATAAATTAGATGAAAAAAGTATCAAATGGGAACGAGAAAGAAGTTGAGAACAAATGAAATCACTTCACAAGGACTGTGTTCTGCAAACAGTGTATTGAATCTTAGTTGATCTTTGTGCATTTTTTGGCATCCTTACAAACAACTTCTGAAGACATGCTGACAGATTTCACAATTCTTCTCTGGTGCTTTAAGACTACACATCATTCAGTTTCAGTTTTGAGAAGCTGTTGGACTTCTATTCTCCTGCCACTCTCCCACTAATCCCTTCCCACCCACGCTGTTTCTAAAATACATACTGCATCCTCTCTCCCAAAGCAACATAAGGAAGTGGTGTGTTGTTGTGTTTACATTCCTTCATTGAGATGAGGGTTTCTGACAGTGATGTTTGGCTTCTTTTAGGAGCTATGTGCCAGCAAAACTTGATCAAACCTGCTGCATCCTGAAGCAATTGAGTAAAATAGGGTTATGGCTGCTGTAACCTAATCACAATTGGATTAGGAGCTGCAATTATCAAAATTATCAAGGGTTCTGCCATCTGATAACATTTACAACAAACAGATGATTAAAAGAACTAAACCAGAAACAAATGAATGAAGCTTTTGGTTTTCTCTCTCTCCTTTTTTTTTTTGTTTTTGTTTTAGTAGTTGACTCTGATTTTTCCTTAGAGTTTCTCATCTCATCGCCACCAGAGAATCTATCCTGAACATTTTCCTTCACTGGCTGTTGGGGGCTGAATTTCTGAATTCTCCTTCAGCATTGGAAGTACTTCAGATCCAACTGATAAAAGGCCTGGAAAGGATGAGTTTGAGGGGTGGTTCATCAGGTATATGCCAAAGTTTGTCTGAAAAAAACCCAAAATATTTATTGAGATGCAACTCATGTTAAAGTAATCATATCTAGAGAGGATCTCACATCCCAGATATCACAGTCTCACAGTATCACCAAGGTTGGAAGAGACCTCAAAGCTCATCAAGTCCAACCCATTACCACAGACCTCAAGACCAGACCATGGCACCAAGTGCCACGTCCAAACCCTCCTTGAACACCTCCAGGGATGCTGACTCCACCACCTCCCTGGGCAGCCCATTCCAGCAGTCAATGACTCTCTCAGGCAAGAACTTTCTCCTCACCTCCAGCCTAAACTTCCCCTGGCACAGCTTGAGAGTTTAGAAAAAGAGTATTGCTTTAAGAATAAAGAGGTATATGTAATTAAGAACATTAAAATCTGATTAACTATAATAGCCTGGTGAATAAAACCTAGCTCCATGCTATTCAGGAGGAATACCTTAAGTGAGTGGATAAGTAATGTAGTGTTTCATCATGAATTCCATTGTCTCATATATGTAATTTACACTCCCTCACAGTCCTGTCATTTAATGACCTCCCTCCCATGCAAAGGTTTGGGAAATGCAAGTATTAAAGCTGAATATATATATTCTTTTTAACTTTAGGATGTTTTGGTTCACCAAAACTTAACTTTACGAAATAGGAAAGTGGAAGTATTCACTTTCAACATGTCGATTTTTTTGTACTGTAAAAAAGGGAAATGTTTAACTTAGTGTCAAAAAATCTCATCTTCTGTGGAAAATACCTGGGTAGTATTTTCCTAAGAATTGAGTTTGCTTTGCTCTGCCTTAAATAAATGCATTTTCCAGTGAGAAAAGAGAACTGTATTATGTCAGGGGCAAATAATGACATCAATTACTCTCTGCAAACGTTCCAGATCTCTGGATGAGAAGTGCTGTACAGTGTAAAAGTCTGCATTGTCATAAAGATGATGATAATATAAGAGATTTGCTATCGTAGAATCATAGAATGGCAAGATTGGAAGTGACATCAAAGTTCATCCAGTTCCAATCCCCTGCCATAGGCAGGGATATCTCCCACTAGCACAGGTCACTCAAGGCCTCCTCCAACCTGGCCTTGAACACCTCCAGGGAGGGAGCAGCCACAACCTCCCTGGGCAACCTGTTCCAGTGCCTCACCACCCTCACTGGAAAGAACTTCCTCCTAACATCCAGTCTAAATCTCCCCTCTGCCAGTTTAAACCCATTGCCCCTTGTCCTGTCATTGTAAATGGTCCCTCCCCAGCCTTCCTGTAGGCCCCCTTCAGATCCTGGAAGGCTACTCTAAGGTCCCCTTGAAGCCTCCTCTTCTCCAACCTGCAGAACCCCAACTCTCTCAGCCTGTCCTCGTAGGAGAGCTGCTCCAGCCCTCTGAGCATCTTCATGGCCTCCTCTGGACAAGCTCCAACACTTCCATGTTCTTCCTGTGCTGAGGGCTCCAGAACTGCACACAGGACACCAGATGGGGTCTGAGCAGAGCAGAGCAAAGGGCAGGATCACCTACCTCTCCCTGCTGGCCATGCTGCTCTTGCTGCAGCCCAGCACACAGTTGCTGTCTGGGCTGCACTTGCACTGCAGGCTCATGTTGAGCTTTTCATCAGCCCAGACCCCTAGGTCCTTTTCCTCAGGGCTGCTCTCAGCCATTCTCCACCCAGCCTGGATTTGTGCTTGGGACTGTGCCTACACAGTTGCAGGACCTTGCACTTGGCCTTGCACTACCCTTGTAACCTGTCCAAAGCACAGCACTCAAGTCTGTGGGGAAAGGAGCTCTCCCAAGTCACAATGAGATACATAAAGGAGGATTATCAGCCCACAGGAAAACAACACAAGGCTTTTAGTATATGAGGGCATATGCAAACATAATTGATTTCTCTTGATGTACTGCTGTCCATACATTAATGCTGGGGCAGACTACTAATTCAATTCCCTTTCCTTAATTTACAGCAAGTGCCAGCTTACAGCACTGCTGGGCTATACCTACCCACAGGGCTTTTGTAGGCTCCTGCAGCAGCAGTGTTATGTCACAGGGGAGGTTTCTCCTTTGCCTTTTCAGTCAAAAATTACAGAAGGATTCTTTAATCAGCATGTTGGGGTTGATGAAAAGCTCAACATGAGCCTGCAGTGTGCACATGCAGCCCAGACAGCAACCGAGTCCTGGGCTGCATCAAGAGAAGCGTGGCCAGCAGGGCAAGGGAGGGGATTCTGCCACTTTACTCTGCTCTTGTCAGACCCCACCTGGAGTCCTGTGTGCAGTTCTGGAGCCCCCAGCAGAGGAAGGACATGGAAATGCTAGAGTGGGTCCAGAGGAGGTCATGAAGACAATCAGAGGGCTGCAGCAGCTCTCCTATGAGGACAGGCTGAGAGAGTTGGGGCTCTACAACCTGGAGAAGAGAAGGCTTCGAGGGGACCTGATAGTAGCCTTCCAGTATCTGAAGGGGGCTACAGGAAGGCTGGGGAGGGACTATTGACAAGGTCTTGCAATGACAGGACAAGGGGCAATGGGTATAAACTGGCAGAGGGGAGATTTAGACTGGATGTTAGGAGGAAGTTCTTTGCAGTGAGGGTGGTGAGGCACTGGAACAGGTTGCCCAGGGAGGTTGTGGCTGCTCCCTCCCTGGAGGTGTTCAAGGCCAGATTGGATGAGGCCTTGAGTGAGCTGTCCTAGTGGGAGGTGTCCCTGCCTATGGCAGGGGGTTGGAACTAGATGATCCTTGAGGTCCCTTCCAACCTTACCATTCAATGATTCTATGATTTCTTCTGAAGTGATGGCAGTAGAGCTTGAGTTGACTTTGTAGAGGTGTTTCCATTTTATTGCAAGCAATCTGATTAAAGGTTTCACAAAAAGCATCTGGCTAAGCTTCAGCACTCTGCTCTATATTTATCAAAAATCATGCAAATTGCTTGCATGGCTAATTACAGAATCCAGTTCTGACATTCCACTGCAATCCATCTGTGTAAAGCCTCAGTCTTTCAACTCAGAGTAGCAGGTTCTCAGAGTCCCATAGGGATGGAGAAAAATATAACCTCAGAAAGAAATATTGAACTACCTCTTAGAAGTCTTCTTTTATTTAGCTTATGACTGAAGCCCATTGGCAGAGCTGAGCTACTGCTCTGGTAAGTTCTATGTATTTTTCCAGATTGGTATTCTTGAAAAAACCCCAAACCAAACTGGCAAACATTGACATCTGGGTCTCTTGTTAAGCATTCAGCATTTGATGTCCATTTGTATGTGCAGTATCTGTAATGTTTTGGAAACTGAGTAACTGCAACAGCCTTTCAAAAATATCAATTCTCCTTCTGCTGGGAAATTTGCTTAGGTTTTACTTTGTTGCATTTGTGGCTTTGCAGTTTGAATCACGTTATTGGCATCTGGGCACAGACACTGCTAAATTCCTTCACTGAATCCGGATCTGACAAAAGAATAAAATGAAGTGTGTTAGATAACTCCTTAACAGAAATGTGCATGCTAGAGACACGAGCCACCAAAGGATTACTTGTGCCATTTAACACAGGCACATGAATTGTGAAAGGTTTGGATCAGTGTCTTCTGCTGGCTCTGCCTCAGCACGCTGAAGATGCTGTAGTCTCCAGGTGCTTCACACTGATAACTAACTGGTGAGAATCATGCCACAGATGATTTGCAGGAGGGAGTTCAGGCAAAGCTACCGACTTAAACAATCCTTTTCAGCTGTCAAGGTAACCCAGAGGACTTGGCCTTATGCAGAGCAGGGCATGCTCACAAGATTGCATGTGCCAGCAGTGCCAAAGGAAAACACAAACCAGCTGAACGCTCTGGTCTTGTGTCATGAGGGAAGCAGAGCACTTCCCTGCTGTGAATAGCACCACCATGGCTGGCAGTGCCTCGCCTTGCTGTCTGTCTTTTATCTGCCACCAGGGTGTTTCCAGAGGCTGGATTACTAAACCCTGTTTGAAGGAGTCCCTTGGTTCTAGGAATGCTTGTATCAAAAAACATCTTTGCATCACTGAGTTAGTCAGAAGGAAAGAGAAGCTTGCTGCAGGAAGGATGCAAAAGACACTGTGCTTCATCCTAGACTCTCTGTATCAGGTAAGGTTTTGTCGCTCTTTGAGAAGGTCCCTGAAAAAAAGACTGGCTTTCCTCTGAAGGCAGTACAAGTCATGACCAAGGAAAACCATGTGGGCAGAAAAAGTCCTCTGCATACTGCACCCATGCAGCAGCTGGGCAGCATCCTTGCCCAGAGTGCCAGAATATGATCCAAGGTGTCTCAGGTGTTCCAGCTGTAGCTTACCATTACATGGAGAGTGCTCTTGTCCTCCAGCTGCTCACCATGGCCAGCAACTGATCTCCTGAAAGCTCATGTGGTGTGGTGGTCTGGCAGCCAGAACCTGCTGTGTAACCCAAAGTCTCCTCAGATCAGGGAAGCTGTGCCTAGACAGCTGCACCCTGCTTGTTCACCTCTACAGTGTCTCACACTGCAGCAGGTATCTGGCTCCAAGAGCCAAGGATAACATCCACTGAAAATACAGCTCTTTGTTTGCTTCATGACTCAGTGACATTAACCCTTTTTTTTTTTTTTCCCCCAAAGAATGTGTTATTTGTAATTTATTTGTGCATTGTTCAGGTGAATGATTTTCAACCTGCTGATTATTATTCTCTGTCCCTGTGCTTTGCCCAGCCTCTGGTCTTCAGCTGGCATTGGTGAAGCTCCTGAGCTCTTACAACAGAAGATTAATTAACAGGAAGAAATGAGTTTAGATTAAGGACTTTCAGCTAAATAAATATTTATGAGAAGATTTGTGAAGCTTCTGGGATGCTGAACCATCTAGCTATCATTTGAGCAATGCAACCTTAGGAAGCAAGACTCCAAATGAACAATTGCATTTCACACTTATTCTCCAGCCACCTTCTCAATCAACTCTGTTTTTCCTGATAAGTAGTTTCTCACAGTAAGAACAAAGTTTAGTCTCACTGCATGATTTCAAACACTTTCCAGTTTTCCTGCAGATTTCTCTCCTTGAATGACATGAGTGCATCAGGCAGTGTTTTTCAAGACCGGAATAAACACGTTGTAAAACAGTACATACCGAGTCAAAACAAGCACAGCAAAAAATAACAACATATATTAATGGCAAATTTCTGAATAAAAATCCTGTTGAACATTTTATGGAAATAAACCAGGTCATATCTGGGTTGTAAGTGCATCCTTCTACTGAAAAAAACAGATTGTAACAACTTAGGAGGAAGTTGTTTGCAGTGAGGGTGGTGAGGCACTGGAACAGGCTGCCCAGGGAGGTTGTGGATGCTCCCTCCCTGGAGGTGTTCAAGGCCAGATTGGAGGAGGCCTTGAGTGACTTGTACTAGTGGGAGGTGTCCCTGCCTATGGCAGGGGGTTGGAACTGGATGATCTTTGAGGTCCCTTCCAACCTTACCATTCTATGATTCTAAGATTCTGTAACCAGCAGAGCAGTTTAATCATTTAATCACTAACATTCTTCCAGTAGCTATCCTACTATGGATGCAATAAAGTCTCTACCTCTCCGTGTTCAGACACTGGCACACGATACTGACCTGTCTGCCTCTAGAAGCAGAGAGAGAATGCAGAACCTCTTTGTTTCGTTCTCCAGACTGTTGATCAATGCAGATTATTTGACATCTGCTACATGGACCCACAACCTGAAATGTTAGTTAAAGAGAGTTCACAGCTGTATACCATAGTACAACAGACAACAATACAATCTTCTGATCATCATCATACCTTAAGCACGTCTACTCCACGTGACTTTCCTGTGTTCTTTCATGCTTTCATTATGTCAGAGGTCAAGCCTGATCCCCTCATGTGGCAGGTATATTTTCAAAGGGTCTATTTGTACAGATCTCAATGAATATTTAATTAGCTTTTTAATCCTCCTTTCTAAGGAAGACTTTCCCAGAGACAGGATCTGAGAAATACCAGACATTTGCATGCTTGTATTTCCTTATGGCTTTACTTCACCTATGGGCTGGCAGGGCTATTTGCCCAAAGGAGAACTTCTTCCTAACATCCAATCTGAATCTATGCACTTCTAGTTTTGCTGCATTACTCCTAGTCCTATCACCACCTGACACCATAACAAGTCCCTCTCCAGCTTTCTTGTAGCCCACTTCGGATACTGAAAGGCCGCAATAAAGTCTCCTTCTCTTCTCTAGACTGGACAGCCCCAACTCTCTCAGCCTGTCCTTCATGGGAGAGGTGCCCCATCCCTCTGATCATCTCTTTAGGTTCCTCTATGCCCAGTGCTGAGTCACACTGGATGGCAGCACAGCCTTCTGGTATGTCAGCCACTCCTCCCAGTTTCCTATCATCAGCAAGTTGAAGCTAAACTCTATCCCTTCATCCAGATCATTGGTGAATATGTTGAATAGGGCTGAACCCAGTAAATAAAAGATAAAACTGAGCCAGCACCTTAGGATTTAACCCAGGGACTTTTTTCCTCGGTATGTTTTATATTATGTTGGATATACACAATACCTGTCTTCTGTGTGTAGCACCTCTAGATAACCAGAGTGCAAAATATGAATTTGTACAAGTTTACATAGTGAGAAGGAATAATGAGATCTGGTGTAACATTATATGCAATACATAGCATGGATCTTAAGTAAATTCATTGAACTGGGACATGGGTTTTTTTAGGCAAAAAAAACCCCAAAACAGCCTCACAACAAATTTCTTCTTAAAGCATTAGAATTAATAAGACATACTGCAGTTTCACTTGATGTTGCATCCCAAGGTTGTGCATGATAGAAACTAACTGTGCTTGCAGTATCCCAATGTACACATTTGCCTACTGTAAAATGTGCCATAAATTTCAAATAGGGCAAATAATTTAACCTGGCTCTCCAAACATGTTTATATGCTGATGTGAAGTTCTATTTCCCTTTTTGGAGATACATCTAGAACTAGTTGTGTAACTCTTCAGTGTAGTCATCAAAACCATGTGTTTGGCTCAGCTTTCCCAGAAGATGTAATACTTTATTAAAAGAACAAGAAAACAAGACAGAGAAGGAAATATTTTCCCCTGATTTGATTTGTTCGACAGCTTTGACCATTTCACTGGCATCAAGCACTATGAACATAATTTCTGCTGTTACTACATCAGTATCTGAATAAGGACCTAGCAGAGACTGGAAAACACAATGCAACTTGCTCAAGCCTTTCAATGCCAGAAACAGGAATGCCTTTTTGTTTTGTAATTTGACAGAATCTTCCACAAGAGGATCCTGTGCTGAAGTGCATCCAAGTGCAACAAGCTATACAACCATTATTTTGTTCTTTATGCTCCTGATTTCCTAACTAAAGGAAATTTCCCCTCAATTTTCTGTAATTCATATTACAGTTTACTAATCAGAGTACATATAGGAAGAATATACTTATGTAGCATTTTCCACCCTTACTGAAAAAAAAAAAATGACCTGTCAATTTCTTACAGTATGCTGACTAGAGAGAAACAGGAGTGATGTCTATCACAGCTGCTAGATCTGACCTTAGAATTTCTGTTATTCACACCTCCATTATAATTCCTCAGAAACCAAAGAACAGACCACTACCTCATCCTAGGAATTTTCACATACATACTTCATATCTAAGGGCCACACAAGTCCAATAGATCCCGTGACACACATATGAATCATTCCCTTAGATACCCATCCCATGGGTAGCTTCTTCACAGATCCTTTGTTGAAGTTTTTCTCCAAAGAATGCAGTCTGACTCTGCTGCCTCACTCCTTACTGTACAAAGCACATTATGCTGTTGGATACAACCTGAAGCACAACATATGAAAAAACCTTACCAGGCTAGATTTAGAAACATGTATTGAATGGATTTGAAGACAAGATGTATGCAACAGAGCACAGCAGACAGTGACCATTCACTTACATTCATATCTTTTGGCAATCCATCAGTTGCTTGAAGTGCAACTATACAAGGTTACACTTAGGCTACTAGGCTTAACAGCAACCAGTATTCTCCAGTGACATGCTGGCTAAATAATTGCTGTGAGCTCTGCCTCAAAACAGTGATTATTATTCTCCTCAGTTGAAACCTTGCCAATTACAAGATTTTTAAAAACTGTGTCAAAACCTCTCAGTTATACTGCAGCGTGTTTGCCACAGGTCACCTGCACAAACTGCACTGCTCCAGTGAAAGCCTTGCAAAAACTTGCTGTATCTCCAGGACTCAAAGTACTTTTTGACAGACTGGGACTAGGACAAAGGTTGCACCTGGAATTGCAGAGCACCTATGGAAATTTCACTCCACTCTTCTTCCTCAAAGGATTGTGGCGCGCTGATGACAATGTTGGCACGAAAGCGTCGTATTAATTCTTCTGTTTCCAGGGGCTCTTCCAATCTGTCTCACAGAGTTGACAGAGGAAAAGGACAAAAACATTGGTTTCTGACTGAAACACAGATTTATCACTAAGTGTTTGTCTCGTGGCTAATGTCATGAGACTGATCCACTGCTGGATTACAGTTTGCAGTTGCAGACACTACCGCAAAGGAGCCAAGGGACCAGCTCCAAATTCCTACTCCACCACTGTGAGTAGCACAGATGTGCCCTAGGGCTCTGGGCTGCCTTTTATTTGTAAGTATGGTAAAGCTGTTTTGTACCAAACCTTTTCCAATTTCCTGGCTTTCCTGCATTACTAAACTCCCTATAAGCATCCTTGTGAAGATCTTCCCAGACAAATTTGAACCCGATCTAACTAATTTGTATGGAGTTTGTGGGCAGGGTTTTCTGGAAATAAAATAACTACAGATCTTATAATTCCTGCCTCCTTAATTCCCACAACCAATTCATAGGGAAAAAAGTTTTTGTTGTTCCTGTACCTCTGTCCCTCCCCCCAGGTATTAAAAAAAATGAAGGATGTACAGTTTAAAATGTGCTTTGATTAAAATGAGGAAAAACATGCAAAACCAAAGTGCAAGGAAAACTGTTCACATCAAGTGGTCTTGGCAGAATAGGCCTCTTAGGTGAAAAAAAGTGCTTGATTTTATTTAAAACATTCTGGATTATTCAGCAGGTACATGTGCTTAAGGATAAACTGCCTGTGAAGACTTTCAGTCAAACCACAGAACCCCAGCTGCACCCAGCCCTCACTGTTCACAAGGGCTCCAGCAGCCTGGAGGTAGAAAGTGGGGTGGGAAGCTGAAGTGATCCAGGTTTTTCTTTGAGATCCCACAAGCAATCCCATGGCTGATCTTACACACAAAATGGGTGGACCATCTGACATTGCAGAGAATCATAGAACGGTAAGGTTGGAAGGGACCTCAAGGATCACCTAGTTCCAACCCCCTGCCATAGGCAGGGACACCTCCCACTAGTACAGCTCACTCAAGGCCTCCTCCAACCTGGCCTTGAACACCTCCAGGGAGGGAGCAGCCACATCCTCCCTGGGCAACCTGTTCCAGTGCCTCACCACCCTCACTGTGAAGAACTTCCTCCTAACATCCAGTCTCAATCTCCCCTCTGCCAGTTCATCCCAGTACACATCCCAGGGATGTGGGATTCAGTGTTCCATTTGCTGCTTCTGTCTCCCGTTTTGGTTCATGTAAAGCCAAATTCAAATAAGAAATTAAGTGAATCCAGTTCTGCAAGTAGTTTAAGAATATTTCTGTTGGAGATACCTGCTCTTAATCCTTCTCATAGGGAGGAAACAATAGCAAGTAGTAAGACTTTGTATTTTCACCTGCCAGATTATTTAGGTTGAGAAAACCCAATTGTCCTTGCTCTTCCCACAAGCAGAAGTTGGCTGGTTCCCAACAATCTCTTGCCACCAATCAATTTGACTAGAATTTTGATTCACAGAATCACATAATGGTAGGGGTTGGAAGGGATCTCCAGAGATCATCTAGTCCAAACCTCCTGCCAAAGCAGGGCCACCTAGATCAGGTTGCACAGAAATGTGCTCATGTGGTTTTGAAAATCTCCAGAGAAGACAACTTCACAGCCTCTCTCTCTGCAGCCTGGTCCAATGTTCCAGCATCCTCAAATGAGTTTTCCCTTATAGTATCATAGAATCTTTTGTGTTGGACTGTCAGATGGATTACGTTCAAGCATTAAATTCAAACATTCAGAGGTCATACAGGAATGAGCAATAATAGCAGTTTAGTAGCTTTGTGAAACACCGGAAAGTAACTATCTCTAAATTTCCTGTTACAACAGTTATATTGGCATCTTATGGCAAGATTCTGGATGTTACCTTGCAGAAAGGTGTTCTTTCAGCTGCATAACGCTTGCTACATTTATCAGGAGGTATTGTGCTTCATTCACAAAAGACAGTGACAGCTTTGTAGTAGATGCTGGACCTACAAAAACAAATCCAACATTCTAAAGTTGTCATTAAACCCCAGGAAGAATATAGTAGCAGTTTCACTGTTTTCCCTTTGGCCTCTGATTCATTTACATTACAGAATGATTAGTGCATCTCCAGAGGATTCCAAGAATCCTCTAAAACTTGTAAACATTAACGAAACTATGCACTTAGAGACTGAGACAGAGCTGAGATTTTAATAGGTCTGTAAAACAATTTACAAGAGCAGTATCTACGGCTTCTCAATGCACTCTTTACTTGATTGTTTTTACAAGGAAATTCAGTCTAAGAATACATTCTTTGTTTATGGATGTGCATGATCATTGTTCAAAATGACCATTGAGTTTCCAGACAAAATCATGGGTATGATAATAATAATTAAAAAAAACCCTCAATCAACCAAAAGCCCCAGAGTTTATATACAGTTTATATATACAGAGTATATATATACAGAGTTTATATATGGCCATTCTCATGAGATTCAACAAGGCCAAGTGTAAGGTCCTGCACCTGGGTAGGCACAATCCCAAGCACAAATACAGGCTGGGTGGTGAATGGC
>VWZE01023577.1:80795-94278 GCA_013396675.1 Eubucco bourcierii | reverse complement strand
AGGCTTCGAGGGGACCTGATAGTAGCCTTCCAGTATCTGAAGGGGGCCTACAGGAAGGCTGGGGAGGGACTATTGACAAGGTCCTACAACGACAGGACAAGGGGCAATGGGTTTAAACTGGCAGAGGGGAGATTTAGACTGGATGTTAGGAGGAAATTCTTTCCAGTGAGGGTGGTGAGGCACTGGCACAGGTTGCCCAGGGAGGTCGTGGATGCTCCCTCCCTGGAGGTGTTCAAGGCCAGATTGGATGAGGCCTTGAGTAACCTGTACTAGAGGGAGGTGTCCCTGCACTAGAGGGAGGTGTCCCTGCCTATGGCAGGGGGTTGGAACTGTCTGATCCTTGAGGTCCCTTCCAACCTTACCATTCTATGATTCTATATTAATGTACTCTTCGAAGCTTACTAGATCAATACTGGGTGACTCTTTCACCTTTTACTAGGACAGTTATACACTTGGTATGAAGTCCTTGTGTTTGATGTTTACTGAGTGAGAAATGACAAATATTTTTAAGACTGACAACATACCTTCTGTATTTTTCTGATGTGACCTGTTCTTTGTGTCTGAGCACTGCCGTATTAAGCGACACGGACGACCAAGAAACGCAGAGAACCAGCTTGCAACTGTTCCTCCACAGTCATAGGTTTTTACCCTGGGATGAGAAAAATGTGGGACTTCATAAAATTTGATTGCTCAAACATTAATTTGCAAAACTAAAAACAAGGTCTCCCAGCCCATGAAGTCATTCCTTACTTTCCACCCTCCCCCTCTTTTCTTAAGGGCTTTTGCACCTGTGCGTTCATTCAATCACATCCTGATTATCACTGTGATGATTTTCAGCTTCTGTTCCTCTCTGCTCTCACTCACCTGTGTGAACAGACTTTACTCTCACAGATCACAACCTCTTTTCCAGTATTTTCTCCCAGTGATACAGATATTGGGTCCATGCCTAGATGGGAAGAGAGCAAACTGTGTTTGAAATCCCCACGTTTATGCAAAAACATGAAAAAAATGTCTTATTTTTGCACCTGTTCACAATTACAGCAGCTTCCCAAGTAGAATGTGACATTTCCCTTTCTCTTTGCTAGAATTATATTCTCTTCCTGCAGGTGGCTCCAAACGATAAAGAGTAACAGCTGCAGACGACCTTCGACCTAAACTGCATTAAGGAATATACAATTTTGGCTTTCAGTAGCTTCATTCTCTATGTTTTTCAGGCTGGGGAAATGGCACAAAATCACTGCCTTAGTCAAGGGTCCTGTTGAAAATTATTTTATCACTGCTGTGTCCCCTCTGGAAAAGCAGGATATGAAGTTAATCACTGTTGGGTTGGGTTGTCTTGGAGTGGTGTGATGGAGTAATAAGAAAGATGGAGGGCAGGGGAGGAATGAAATGTGAAGTGTCATAGTTTAAAAATAAAATGAATGGAAACCACTAAGGAGCTTATTATTCTCATCTGCCTATCTTTAAGTTTAACCCTGATAAAGATCTGTTGCAATAATTTCTTTCATAGGCTTGTTATCTTGAACAGAATGAGTCTAAGAGATGAAAGAGTATTGGGGTTTGTTAGAGCTGGACTGTTTTCCTTTCTGTTAATTGAAAGCAATCATCTGAAGTGATGTGCAGCTGTAATGAATCCAACCCTTTTCCATTATGCTGCAAAATTGTGGTAGTTTGAGGGATCCTAGGTTTCCCTTTGGCAAACCTAGGAGATCCCAAGGGGATGGACCTGCTTGTCCCAGAATATTGTAATATTGTTATTCTGTTCCATCTTCTGGTATCATAGCTTTAAAGATAGTGCCTGACTAATCTCTTTCCCTTCTCTTCCTGCCTTTCTTCACTTCTCTGATAACAGCTCTCTTTTATCTCACAGTTTGTGGAGGATTCTGGAAGGCCAGTTTGAGCCTAGTAGGTTTTTGTTGTACTTTTTGTTGTATTCTACCAGATTGCCTTTTGTATACATACTTTTGTAAACAGAATTTCTCTTTAAACTTCCACTCATTGTGCAGCGTCCTCATGCTTACTCCTGGAAAGGAGTAGAAGCCATTTAGAATCATAGAATCATAGAATGGTAAGGTTGGAAGGGACCTCAAGGACCATCTAGTTCCAACCCCCTGCCATAGGCAGTGACACCTCCCACTAGTACAGGTTACTCAAGGCCTCCTCCAATCTGGCCTTGAACACCTCCAGGCAGGGAGCATCCACAACCTCCCTGGGCAACCTGTTCCAGTGCCTCACCACCCTCACTGCAAAGCACTTCCTCCTAACATCCAGTCTAAATCTCCACTCTGCCAGTTTAAACCCATTGCTCCTTGTCCTGCCATTGCAGGACCTTGTCAATAGTCCCTCCCCAGCCTTCCTGTAGGCCCCCTTCAGATACTGGAAGGCTACTCTAAGGTCTCTTCAAAGCCTTCTCTTCTCCAGGCTGCAGAGCCCCAACTCTCTCAGTCTGTCCTCATAGGGGAGCTGCTGCAGCCTTCTGATCATCTTCGTGGCCTCCTCTGGACCTGCTCCAACACTTCCATGTCCTTCCTGTGCTGAGGGCTCCAGAACTGCACACAGTTTCTGTCTTCCAGTACCAGACTGAGACAACTATAAACCAGGACAGACTGATCTCATGTGCCCCAGCTTTATATCAGCATGTTTCACTTTCATACTTTAGTTCCTGTTTCTGTTATTGCTGTGGAAATAAGAATCAAGAATATATATATACATATATATATGGTGAAATTAAATTGCTTTTTTTCTGTTCTGAAGAGCAATGAAATGTAGCTCAGGTTCACTATAGACCAATTCTCATCTCTGTCCCATGCAAGGTTTCAATACAGAAAGATATCTATTCCACAGATACAGAAAGATATCTATTCCACAGATAGCTACAGAAAGATATCTATTCCACTTTTAGCTAAGGATGGTAGTATACTTCTGAAGTGAAGACAGAAAAGCTGAGTTCACTTAGGAAAGTAAACCATATAAATAATAAATGTGTTTGACTTGCTTGCAACAACTTGGAAAAGAAATCAACATTATCCTGTTGTAAATGAGAAGTAATACTCCAGTACTTTGAGAAGATTAAACATTAGCATCCTTCCTTCTAGAAAAAAAGGAGCTTGAAAGCTTTCATCCTGTATGTATCTTCAGCCATAATACATATTTAAAAAATACTTTATAAGCCAGACATACTCAGAAAATCTCTTAAAATAGAGTCATGGAGCTTTAAACAGTTTTGCTTTTGTGCAGCAGTAAGTGTATTACACTTTCATTGAGTGGTACACACTTTACAGTGATGTTTAGATCAGTTAAACATTGCTAACTACAATTTTATTCTATCCTAAGGAAAAAATAACAGACTATTGCCAGTTACTAAAATGTAAAAGCTGTCATTCTCCATGCTCATTTGCTTGATAATAAAATTCACAGATGTGCTCACACTATTAATACATATTAAAAAAAAAATCTTGTCTTTACAGCTCCTATTTTTGGTCAGTGAGACTGAAATATAAATTCTTGTATATTCTTTCATCATTGTATGCATTTGATTCCCATTATCTTTACTGGCAGTAACACATGACTATCTGAAAGCACAGTGTGCAATTAGTTGCTTGGTTTTGGTAGCATCTTTCTACTGCAATGTTTTAAAAAGACTTCACAACACTCAAAATTTCTCCCTCATTGCAGTGACAAACTAATACCAATTTAATCATAGAATTATAGAATGGTAAGGTTGGAAGGGACCTCAAGGATCATCTAGCTCCAACCCCCTGCCACAGGCAGGGACACCTCCCACTAGAACAAGTCACTCAAGTCACTCGTCCAACCTGGCCTTGAACACCTCCAGGGAGGGAGCCAGAGTAATGCTGATAGTCAGCTAAAATGCAAAGAGAGAAATTAGTCTTCCACAGACATGTACTCTCAGCTAAATTATATCTGTTTTGTTTTTGTGTTGGTCACCCACAAGCCCAGTGTTCCCCAGATGGAGCAGGATTCCCAATCAAATAATACAGCTTCTAGAAACATAGGCATCTGCTCCAGCAGAGGTGCAAGAAGCTCTCTTTCCACAAGAGCTTATTTAGTTACACACGTTTTCTCAAAGAGGGTCCTGTGCTAGCAAAGGTATTTTCACATCAAAAAGCATAGCAAACGCCTGCTAACAAACACATAGCCTAAGAAAATAGTTCTGGAATACAGTTTCTCAGAATTAAAATGTTACTCCTACCAAATAGAGGCCAAGCAGAAGCCTTTCCTCTCTCTCTGCTCTCACTTGCTCCCTCCCTCAGCTATTGGGAATACCTGGAGCTCTCCAGCATGAAGTCATGTCTCAACACATGGAGGAATCAGCAAAAAATTATTAAAGTAGTAACGGTCACACTAAATCATGCTGACACATTTAAGACAGAGAACCTTAATAAACTAAAATAGACATAAACAAAATTATGGAGGGAGAGGAAAATATGTGCCTGGAAGGGGAGACTCGCTATGTTTTAGAAGTGGCACAGATAGAATCTTTACCACAATCTAACAGTGTATCAGCAAAACACTCTCTAAGAATGCCTCATAATTCAGCCGTGTGGGATTCACCCTACTGGGTCTTAGGCACTTACCAGAATCACCTAATCCAGCAGCACAGTTGCCTTAGACTCTCTCTCTTGGAGAGAGACACCTCCAGACGGCAAAGTGCACTCTAGATGGAGATCACTGCCACAGCCTGCTCACACTGACTTGGTCAGTCACTTCTGCATGGAAACAATTCTCACTTTCAGAGGAAGGAAAGTGAATGGCAGTGAAAACTCCAAAAAGGACAAAAAGTAAAAAGTAGGATTTAAAGGTGAGTTTCACCCTGGCACTAAGTATGGCAAAAGACTGTAAATATCAGTGAGAAATGGGTTCCTTGACTGTCATTTTAGTCTGAGAAAACTTCTTCTTGACTCTGAAGCATGCCAGTGCAGCTGTTATTGACAGGAAAACATACTAATGGATATGCACTTGTCTGAACCATGTGGCACCAGGAAGGAAAAAAAAAAAAGAAAATACTTGAAAGAGCATAATGAAGAAATAAAAAGGCCCATCAGTGCTGAAACTCTGACAGTGTGAAAGATAAGTGGAGAAGGTTTGGACAAGACTTCACATTGTGTCTGCAAATGAGAGGTACAACCAGAAAGGAAGAGTGATGGAAAGAAACTGAATTTCTAGAACTTAGTTCCTGGTAATTTAAAAGCTGTGAGAGAAGGCTGCCTATGCACTATAGTAAAAAAGGTTTGAGGTGCAAAGTGGTCCACACAGAATTTAGATTAATTAACAATACAAAAGGAAGTGTTTTGTATTGTTAGTGCCAGTGAGCCAGTCTGGAATCTCTAAGAAGAGACAAGATTGTGTCTGAAATACCTACAAAATAAAACAAGACTTGGAGAAGCATCCAAATGCCCATTTGACAAACCTGTTGTAAACAAAGGTAATTAACTGCTCAGCCTTCATTTTATGGAGATTTCTCAAGCAGCTGGAAAAGACAGCTGTAATGTGCAAACAGGAAGGAGACTGTAACTTCAGATCCACTCATATAAATTTCTGATAAAGGCTGAAAAATCTGAATACTGATACCTTTTGACTCATAATTCCCTCTGATACATTATTATATGAATCATGATATTATTTATTAAGGGGGATATTAATAAAACTATTAATTCTTTATTAATACATAAATTCTTGCCTTAACTTATTTAGAGGGTCATTGTGTTTGGCTGTGCAAGATATTCACAGGATACATACAATACACGGGCAGCGTTCAACAACTGGAAACAATTTAAGCAAAACCAGAGAAATGCAAACCAGAAATTGAAACTGTAAGGAGCATCTGCAGTGCAATGCGTGGCTTGTCCTCTAGGGGGAGACTTGACAGGCCAGACAGGCTCCTTGCTATTAAATAGTGGCAGCTAGGCACAAGGTGGAGTTAAGCAAACAATCTTTTACAGGGAGGATTTATAGAGATTATTTACTCACAGATTAGTGTCTCCGGAGTCTCTCCGGGTCTGTGCTTGCAATCCAGAGTGTGGTATGTGCTGTATGGGGTTTAAACATGAAGCAAAGTGGTGCTGAACCACATGCTGGCAGCTGGGACTAGTCAGTAAATTTTCACATCTGTCAATTCATTACTCCTTCCCAGAGCATCCACTCATGACTGCACATAGGGAGTCATTCTTTATTCTCTGCCCATCCCAACACCAAACCAGCAAATTATCCAGGGCTGCATATTACAGCCTAGGCTTTCTTTGCACACAGAAGACAGCAGGATTTGCCCTCAAGTGAGTAAGAATACTTAGAACTCAGTAGTTTGGTGAGTTGTTGCAGGTGTTTTTGTCTAGAAATATGATATGAATGATGAAGGAGAAGAAAGGATTTTGGTTGCTAACCTTCTGCCTGGACAACCATAACATTTTTCTTCAGATCGATTGAGGGATTTACAAGACACAGCCTTGGCTCCTGCTTCTGAGTCATGCAGACTCCATTCTGGTTTACAACCATCCAGTTCCGGTCATAGAGCAAACCTTGGTTTCCCACTGGCCATTTTGTAACCTGGCAAAGAATCAGGAGGTTATCCAAAGGTTTAGAAGATGTTAGCTGCATTAATAGATTCATGCTGAAAAGAGAAGGAAAAGAAACTACGAAATGCTTTGAAATCAGGAAAATTTGTGCAAGTCAGTCCCAGCCTTTAATAAGGGAAACCTTAGCTGCAAATCAAAGATCAAAACAGAATGGATTTACTACAATTTGTTAAGTATTATCAGACACATTGATTTAACAGAACTATGATAGCAGAGTAAACAAACTCTGAAATAATTTGAAAACTGCTCTCAGTTTTATGCTTCTTCATTTTTAGGACTTATCCCCATCAATATTCTTTTAATTTACAAAGCATGGACATTTCATGAGGGTTACATGAATTATAGCCAAATTAAACAGATCAAAAGCAAGTGTAGGAAAGCCACATAGCTTGCCACGGGACAGGGAGGCATGTTGATTTAGCATGCTTTGGGACCAAGGCCATTTACCATCAGCAGGTGTTTGTATTAAATGAAGCTGGCCTGCTAAAGGAGTTCTGGGCTTTGAGACAGGCAAACGTGGGAATCCAGCTCTTGACATGACAGTAAGAAATATATGAAATTCACAATTCTGAGAAAAAGGTAAAACTGTAACAACTTTAACAATTAATCCATTGGAGAAAACCTCTACCAGTGAGGTTTCTGGTTTAGCTAGGAGCGTAACAGTTCCTCCGGGTCCTCTTACAACAAAACAAAACACATTGTTGTGTCTTACTAATGAGGGAAAGCTTCTAGTGCAGTTGTTCCTCCTGCTAGAAGTCACTCAAGATAAGAAAGTAGCTATGGAGAAAGTACTTATGTTAAACGAGGATGTAGCATAGCAAAAGAGGGTGTCTGACAGTGACCATGTTGAAGCTTTAATAGTGTGGGAGCAGCTCATGAAGAGCTGCCTGCAACCAGCATATTGTGTGACCAGGCAGACTATCATGTATAAGTCCATGCTGACTTGCTGCAATAAAGGGGTGATCTTGGGAGGCACCAAATTGGTGTCTGGTCGTCCCTCCTCACGTCATCTATCCCCCCCACACCTAGAGATTCCTGGTGGCGCGTGATTCCACCACATCTGGTGATCCCTGACATCTGCTCACCCCTGATGTGATATTTCAGTGATCTGTGGTCTTCTCATCTGTCTGTTCCTCTGGTACTTCTCTAACCCTCTTTACATTCAATAGCCTACACAAGTATATTGTCCTTCTGCTTTTCTGGTGAAAAGAACATCTGCTACTAATGTATCACAGATGGCAATCTTGAAATCCAAAAAGAGAGCAATTTTAGTAATGCCTTTGGGTGATTAGGAACCGCTTTCTTCTTCAGAATGTTAAAATACTAATACCATGCTTTAAACATAACTCTGGGCATTTAAACATATTGCTTCAGCTCATGTGTCATTTCTAGTCACAGCTGAGCACGGAGAAAAGTGACCTCGAGATGAACTTTGAGTTTTTGTAGAGAGGCTTAGCACAGCCCACATAAACTACCTGGCAAAAGACTTCAGCAAGAAGTATTGAGAAAATGTCAGGCACAGGTTGTTACTCTGAAGGAAAACATTGCTGGAAGCACTGATTAGGTTAATTAAACCCCACATTTTTTCTTTAGCGTATGTTCTACCACAAGACCCACAGAACCACAATATCCAGCTTTTATAAACTGGATTTAAAATTATCAAAAATTATTAAAAATACAAATAAATTTTAAAAAATTACTTAATGCCACAGAACTTGTGCCTTAATGATTTGTACCAATTGCTTAATGCCACAGAGCTTGTGCCTTAATGATCTGGACCAATTGCTTAATGCCACAGAGCTTCTGCCTTAATGATTTGAACCAATTGCTTAATGCCACAGAGCTTGTGCCTTAATGATTGGAACCAATTGCTTAATGCCACAGAGCTTATGCCTTAATGATCTGGACCAATTGCTTAACAATGAACTAACCTGCATAGTCTGTTAGAAAGTATTTAAGTGTATGCTCATATGGGCATTGCTTAGATCATGTTGATCTGCATATAGCTTTGTCCAGGAGCTTCTGCAATGAGCTACATCTCACTTGCTCCTAGGCACAATCACCTTGAAGACTTCCTAGCATTGGATGTAGTGGTGTATGTATCTCATGACCCCAGGCTGTACTTAAAAAGAGATTTTAAACCCAAAGGGACCTGAGTACTGGCTACAACATATCTCAGAAACTTCTGCAATGGGCTTCTGGCACACTTAAAAAAAAGGTTAAAATATTTTCCATGAAATGTGGTATTACTTTGATTTTTATGAACAGTTTAATTTAGTGGGAGATTAATAAGGCATGGAAATTGTGCAGGTCTCATTTAATGGTCAAAATTGTTCTTCTGAATTGCAGATGTCATAAACCAAACTAAATTTAAAAATACAGATACTCTGTTGATCTTTTAGCAGTGTTTTCTTCAACTCTCCAGCCTTTTTTTTTATGAAGAAAAAAAACCCAAACTAAGATCAAATCAGTTGAGAAGCCATATTTTAAATGCAGGTTATTTGTCACTGGATTTGACCCCAATTTTCACTCAGCTATGAGAAAGTGACCTACACCAGCGAGTTCTCTAGGGAAAGTTATACCGATATCGACATTCATTAAATCACTTCCCAGTGTGGTACTAAGCAGAGTCACATTCTAGGTCATGTGTGGGCCCTACACCTATTTCATCATGCATTATTAAAAAAAAAAAAAGTCACAGCTAAGGTGATGATGTTATTAACTTGGTAAAAAAGCAATTAAAATCTTCAAAGAGTGAAATTTCCAATAGTGCAGCAACACTTAAATGTCATATTTCTGTTGCAAATGTATTTTTAATGATAACATTTCTTTGTAATGTAAATCAGCCTCCTCTCAATTATAACATGTTAATCAAGTTATTTCTCAATTGTTGCCTACCTATCAGTGCCTACATCACATGTCACTCTGTCAAAGCATACTAATGGCTTGATTATATTTTAGTCAAGTTCTTAAAATCCAGTTGTTTTCTTCAAGATTGCACACTGTAAATTTGTCTGTTGTGGGGGGAGGGGAAAGCAGAAGACATATTTGCATCCTGCAACTTCAGTCTAATTGAAAAACCTTCAAAGTACTTTAGCATGCAGGACTAGAAACTGGAAAAAAGGAAAAATGTGCACGCAGATGCTGCTTCCTAACGTCTCACACACGTGTGTCCCAGGTTGGGAACTGTAGGGTGAAAAGATCTTCTAGGGACTAGAACATTATTATTCAATCCCATCATTCTGCTATCTCTTCATAAACTCAGGGCCAGGCCAGCTTGCTCTCCTTTCCTCCCCCTCCAGTCCTTGTGCCAGACTGGAGCTTCTTTATCCGAACAAACACGTAAGGAGCAGACCTGATTTGGGGCTTCCAGAGGCTGTGTTTAGGCCTATGGATGCCAGAGGAATGGGCCGGGGTGGGGGGGAGGATTGGAGCACTGGGGATTATAGATTTAGTTTTGGGTTGGGGGAAAATTCAAGGGGGTCCCTATGGATTTTGTATCTGCTTTGTAATTTCTGTCTGTAACTCTCTCTCCAAATATAATTCTGTTTTTCTCCAATTCCTTTGAGAGCTCCATTCTGTCAGCTCTTTATACCCATGACACACATGCTATTCCTGATTGACATGTCTGAGAGGGGTAAGGAAAAACATGAGGCTGAGATGATTATTGAAGAATGATTCAAATTGTATACCTCAAATGCAGAGCAGGATTTGATTGGGTAGAGGTAGATGTTGGTGACAGTGATGGGGCCAGCAGCTCTTCTATGTGTTGGCACTGCAGTCTCAGAAACAGCTGTGCTTGCACTTTCCACCTCAGACTCTGCTGCTTGCCAGCTGCCAGTTGTCTCTGTCACAGACAAACTATTCCTGAGCTCTTTGTCTGAGATGCGTGCTCCTGGAGATGATTCATCTGCATCGGCAGAGGGTGAGTGGTCATCTGGTACAGACTCTGTTGTCAGCTTCATCACAGAAGGCTGGAAGAGATTCTCGGTGTCCGCCTTGGACAGTCTGGTGGCTATGATGAAGTTCAAAAAGGTCTGTGCATCTTCAAAAGAAGACATATACCCAAAGGATATCCTCACAGAGCCAGTAGGATGCCCATCAACCAAATCTATATCGTCTCCGCAGACATGGCCAGCCTAGTTTAAAGTAACACAAAACCCAGAGAACTAACAGGACAAATTTCGCTTTCCCTCTAATTCTGTAGTTATTAACAAGTCTTTTAATTCTAACCTGAAAAATAATTTTCAACAATACAAACCTGGCTCATAAATACAAAGAGAAAATGGAGGGGAAAAAAAAAAATCCCAACTGTCTTTTACTTATTCAAGTTGGGAAGAAGATCATTTTGAGATGGTTGTCCTATTCTGCCCTAAGGCAAGGCATTTCTCAGAAACATGTCAATAGTCAGAGAGAGTTTGTATGTCCCAGGATGACCTGTTAGCTAGGGTAGTCTCCAGGTATAATTCAGTCCCATCTGTATAGTTCACTGAGATTTAAACTGGGATATTTTATTTTCTGATACCTGCTGTCAAAACAGTTCCATTTTATACTACCATTGGATTATTCGTGTCTCATGCTAAAGAACCTACAGCTCCTACTTCCAAAATTACTTCCCTTGTCTTTGGGATATGTATTAAATCTGTCCTGCAGATATTGCCGGCATGTTGCTACCAGGATGGAAGGAACCAGCCTTCCCCCTAATGTTTCCTGCTTTGAAGAACACGAGTTTTCACTCATGGATACCTCTCCATTTGATACATCTTTCATACAGCACTTTCCGGAAAACTCTCCCTTAGAGGAGTAGTTTCTCCTTCAGTAGGCGCTTCAGAGAACGCCAGCACACACTGCAGTAACATAAGCTAGAGACACTCTGCCTCATCCAGCTCCCATTACCTCACTAATCATAGAATGGTAAGTTTGGAAGGGACCTCAAGGATTATCTAGTTCCAACCCCCTGCCATAGGCAGGGACACCTCCCTCTAGTGCAGGGACACCTCCCTCTAGTACAGGTTACTCAAGGCCTTGTCCAACCTGACCTTGAACACCTCCAGGGAGGGACCAGCCACAACCTCCCTGGGCAACCTGTGCCAGTGTCTCACCACCCTCACTGTAAAGAACTTCCTCCTAACATCCAGTCTAAATCTCCCCTCTGCCAGTTTAAACCCATTGCCCCTTGTCCTGCCATTGCAAGTCCTTGTCAATAGTCTCTCCCTAACCTTCCTGTAGCTCCCTCCAGATACTAGAAGGTTATTATAAGGTTTCCTTGAAACCTTCTCTTCTCCAGGCTGCAGAGCCCCAACTCTCTCAGCCTGTCCTCATAGCAGAGCTGCTGCAGCCCTCTGAGCATCTTTGTGGCCTTCTCTGGACCCACTCGAACAGTTCAATGTCCTTCCTGTGCTGGGGACTCCAGAACTGGACACAGTACTCCAGGTGGGGTCTGACGAGCACAGAGTGAAGGGAGCAAAGCAGAGTAATGGACACAAGGTTTATTCTAAGTCTGCAACCTTATTCCTGTAAGTCTAGAAGATGTTTTTTTTGGTGTGGCTTGGTTTTGGTTTTGTGTTTCTTTGGTGGGGTTTTATGTATTTATGCATCTCTGTTACCAAAAAAAAAAAAAAAAAAAAAAAAAAAAAGTTAGTTACATGAGGGCTTTTTAAGGCAAGAAATGTTAAGTAGAAATAATAAAATAAGATCCCTCTATGTCAAAGTATACAATAGGGCAGTTAATATTTTAATGTGGTGCGATGTAGTTTTTACCCTTGACAATAAAGCAGAAGTAATCTCTCTGCTAAATATTTGACTGACTGCTGTGCAAGGAAGTAAATGAGTTTCTACCTAACATCTGAAGAAAACTAATTGCACTTCTCCAAAGACTAGGACACAAAGTCCTCCCTCAGAGGCATTTTATACATGGAAAACTTCATCAGAGATGGATGAATACAGTCAGCACCCTGGGGAAAGCTGAAACCAAAGTACATGTGCAAATAATTCCATAAGAGATGCCACTCCCTACACAGTAACATTTATGAAAATGTCCCAGAATAATGACTTCTAGACTGCACTACCTCATCAGACCATTTTTGGCAGATAAAGTGTATCTTCCTAAGTTTGGATTTGACTTATCTTCATTTAAATATTCAGCTTTATTAACATGATACAGACTGATAAGATGCCACCCACTCCTCAGCCAAATCCTTCTTCTATAAATATATCCAAAGACATTGCACCTGGTCATTTGACATTTTGCAGCTTGGCAGGAGAGTAGCCATTTTTCAGCTCTCTCTGAGTATCTTGGGGAACCTGCTCCCTCCTGAAAACTGAGTCACCACTCATCTGCTATTAGACAGATTTGGCATGAGATAACTGTAGCCATGGAAATATCCATGGTAAATCAAACCACAATTTTGCCAAGGAAAGTATTAAGGAGATCTCCTCTAAGAACTCACACTATCAATCTTGCATGTAAATGTGTTTGCAGAAGTTATCTAAATGCCTCTGTGGAATTGCAAGGCAGCTACTATATTCACACTGTCATCTTTTTTTATCTTTTGAAGAACACTATTAATAAAATTTTGGATTGTTCTCTGTTAACTTTATCGTAATTTCAAACTCTGACAAATGCACAGTCATGAATCATAGAATCATAGAATCATAGAGTGGTAAGGTTGGAAGGGACCTCAAGGATCATCTAGTTCCAACCCCCTACCATAGGCAGGGACACCTCCCACTAGTACAGGTTACTCAAGGCCTCATCCAATCTGGCCTTGAACACCTCCAGGGAGGGAGCATCCACGACCTCCCTGGGCAACCTGTGCCAGTGTCTCACCACCCTCACTGCAAAGAACTTCCTCCTAACATCCAGTCTAAATCTCCCCTCTGCCACTTCA
>VWZE01023577.1:66941-80758 GCA_013396675.1 Eubucco bourcierii | reverse complement strand
CAGGTGGGGTCTGACAAGAGCAGAGTAAAGGGGCAGAATCCCCTCCCTTGCCCTGCTGGCCACACTTCTCTTGATGCAGCCTAGGACTCAGTTGCTGTCTGGGCTGCACTCACACTGCAGGCTCATGTTGAGCTTTTCATCAACCCAGACTCCAAGGTCCTTTTCCTCAGAGCTGCTCTCCAGCCATTCACCACCCAACCTGTATTTGTGCTTGGGATTGTGCCTACCCAGGTGCAGGACCTTACACTTGGCCTTGTTGAATCTCATGAGATTGGCCTGGGCCCACGAAGTCTCACCCACGTACTTGTAACACATCTTGCTACAAATCTTTTAGTGGCCATTTATGGAAAAACATTAGTCAATTAGAAAACTGTCTTTATATTCATGTTCCAACAATCTAACACATCAGTAGTCCAGGTAGATATAATTTAAATTGACTTCACTGTCTGAGAACCACTCTGTATTCTCATTTATTGTTTGTTGCCCAGTGCGTGTATGCCTTTTATACTCTAACATCTGTTACGAATGATGCAAAATTAGTCATGGATATTATTTTTAATATCCAGGCAGGGATTGTTAGCAACTATGAAAATTGTTTATTAACATTAAATCTCACTAGAAAACTTAGTTAGAAGGTTCAAAATGGACAGTTTGGAAATTTATACGCACAGGGAACAGGCAAAACTGGAACACTCTAAGAGGTACTTCGCAAAGGCAAACATTTTTAGGGAGAAGGTTCCTGCAGTCACTATGCCACTGGCAGTTCATTATCCTGCTTAGCCACTGGATGGACACAGGAAGCTCCTTCCTGCTTATGGCAGAAGACAATTAGTGACTACAAGAAGCTTTAAATATTTACTCACAAAATAGTATCAGACATGTACCCAAAGCACATGGAGGGGTTGCTGTTGGTGGTCTCAAAGCCATTAGAGACTTTGGAGTTTCCCAGGCTCTTTTCTCAGGCAGCTGGAGTCTGGCACAGTCTCTGACCTGGTTCCTCCTGACTCCCCATTCAGCAGCAGCCTTGCAGAGGGGCAGGCAGGATGCAAGGCCAGGGGCAGGCTTGACACAATGCCAGGGTGGCTATGCAGGCTGATGGCTTAGAGCCTGTTCCTGGTAAGCTCTTGGAAGGCAGTTTCCAGGCAGCTCAGGATACAATAAGGCAAAAAGAAAGCACAGATGCAATGGCAGAGCACAGATACAATGGCAGAGCACATCTTGTGCTCCCTGCTCATCCCTTTTTATCAATACAACCCAAGACTAATGGGCCTTTGGACGCAGATCAGCCAATCAGAACAGCACTTTGCCAAGCCTGACCATACCAGCTGAAGACATGGCTTTTGTCCTCTTTCCTGCAGTTGTTTCCCCCAGCACAGGAGGATGGGGAGCAGGGGAATGAATCTGGGCAAGCCATGGTCCTTAGACTCAGTGGATCTTTGTCCTCTTTCCCATGGTTGCTTCTCCCCAAAGCAGAAGGAGGGGAGGGCAGAAAGCATCTCTGGGCAAGCCAGGACATGTATTAGCCTATTTTGGCCTGCTTAGGCCTACCACGACAACATCCAACAGCAATAGGTCTATATTACTTGCACATCTCTAGGGTCCCTTCCAACCTAAGGCATTCCATGATTCTATACTTGAGAAATAATGAATTGCTCAGGAACGTCTTTTCTGCAGGATTTCTTGTCTGTATGGGTTCCATGTAATTCCAAATCACCACAAGAACCCACAAGTTCCTATCTTCCAATAAGTAGCACACACTGCTTTGGGTCCATCGAATGATTTTGTTTCAATATCTCACTTCAATGAACTTAATTTTAGTTCACTTAGTTCTTTACCATGGCGAGTGAGCTGGAAGATCAGAGAAAGAAAATAATATCTAGCTGTATTCCTTAAGTAGAAACTCAGAACCACAGCACATGGTACATCTACTTTAGCTTTAAAACAACCAGACATTTTTTTGATACAGAGACAAATTTTCTTCTCCCCTTCAAACCTTCCATCCTTAGGGAATTCAGAAGCTGTCTCCTGAGTCACTGTGTCTTGGTGTTTTCCACAGACAATGTATTATGTAATGTTGTTCAGAAACTAACCTGCAGGTTCCTTTGGATGTCCTCGTTGCTTAAACCCAAATGCATCTGACAGGCTCCTGTGTTACAGAAGCACCCTGTGCGGACATGTATGTTGTAGAGACTGGCCATCTTGTCCACCTTCCCAATTCAGCAGGAGAGAAGGCATAAGAGAAGAACAAAAGATAGTTGTGGTAAGTAACATGCAAGGTTTTAAAGGCACAGTTCAATTGGAGGTACAATATTTCTCTAAATTATGAACAAGCTTTTAGGTTTCCTATAAAACTTTAGTCTTTTTCAGCCTTGTTATTCAGCTGGAAAAAAAACCCCAATAGTGGAAGCAGAAATGGTTACCTTCGTGTTGAGGGACAGTGCAGACAACACATACACACACACAAAGAGAACAGCAGTTAAGGTCCTGATCCTGTTAGAGATGGTACACATGTTTAACTTAAAATCTGTGGATAGGCTCATTCACGTCAGCAGTGCCAATCACAGCCCTGCAGACAAGTGTCATTAGAGAAGTGTCACCTACAACTGCATCCATAGAGAAGGAGAGGCCTAGGGCACCTCATGAGTCAGCTAAAAGCCCCTTGTTTTCCAAGGACTGAAGCTGCAAGTCCTCATTACAGAAACTGTGCCTGGCGGGGGGGCTGTCACAGAAGCACTTAAGGAATCAGCCTGCCCAGTAAGTGGTGAGATCTGACAGGGCAGGGACTAAACTGGAACACCTCCTTGAGTCTTCTATGTGTGATCACCTGGGCCACCAGTTCCCTGGCACACATTTTCCACGTGCTGTGCTGTTCTTCATCGTAAGTAATGAGCAGGCAGAAATACAGCACTTGATAAAAACTGGCATGAATAAATTATGTGAAGGAATGAAAACCATGTGCCTTGGCAGGAGACATGCATGCTTGCACTCACAGGATGCCACTGGCAGGATGGCACTGCAGAGAACAGATAGACATAGTCATGGTTTCATGACACAGCTAAGAAACAATGAAAGGACACCATGGGGATGTTCTTAGCACAGCTAAGTAAGTATGGAAGCACGCTGCAGAGATTTGAAAATGCTTTGTGTTGATTTTGGAAAGCAACAACAGCAGCTGGCAGTGTTAGCTGAGCAGGTACAGTTATTGATAGCTATTTCATTAACAATGTATGATCAAAATGCATGCTCAGGAGTAGGGGAAAGGACAGGCAGATGGTCAGAAAGGTACCAAGAAAGCTAGCACATCCTGCTCAAAGACTTCTAGAGCAACCTTGCACAAACTCTTTTAATTTCCCTGTGCTCTCGTTCCTCTTCTGCAAAGTGGAGAGCTGGGAGCTTTGAGAATAGCCACGCTGCAATCCAAAACCACTCCACTGTGCCAGTGACACAATCCTCCTGGAGGGGAGCTTAGGCTCTGCTAAGCACAGAGTGACAGCTCAGCCTAAAGGTGCGAGAATGGGAAGTGTCAACCATCTCTAACCACTTTCCTGACTCTGAGATTATGCTTTATCTGCCTGAGGTATCAAATTAAATATTGAATCTATCTTTTCTATTTGGTTTAATCTCTATTTGTTGGTTTGTGGTTTGTTTTTTTTCCCTTTTNTCTATTTTTTCCCTTTTTCCCTTTTTTTTTTTTTTTTCTTCTTTTCTCTTCAATATAAATTCACTTTTGTGATGGTTTGGGAGTTACCCACCCACTCAATGAATTCACCCAGATCAGACCCAGCCATCTGGAAGTTAAGGAATGAAGCTTTATATTCACATCTTAGTACAATATACAAGCAGATACTTACAATATATTACAAATATTTACAGCTATATATATATATATACAAGTTAAAGGTAATACAGAAACACAATTCCCCTCCAGAAATCAGAGTCCCCAGGAGGGGCTCCCAACCACTCTTTCTTCCACTTTCTTTCCACCCCTCTGCCTTATCCCAGGGTCTGCCTTAATGCAAGGTGAGATGGAAGGATCAGCAAGGGGGGTTAGAAGCAGAGTGATCAGCTGAGTTACACAGATGCAAGCAGAGCAGTAGAGGCCCAGGGAGAAAAAGACACTGAACTCCAGCAGACAGAGACTGTCTTGTCTATGTTTGTGTCCTTGCTTTTATACATCTCAGCAAGCCTATGAGTGAAGCAGGCATCACCACTGTTTACTTTTCACAGCCTAGAATCTAATTTTTCTCATAAAAATATTCCAATGAGCCTCAAATCAGCACAACTTTGTACAGTATAATAGCCTAATATATGTAGCAGATAGTTTCTGGTATAATTCAGTCTATCTTGTGTCTCACTCTTCTGATATATCTGTTTCTGGTATAATTCAGTCTATCTTGTGTCTCTCTCTTCTGATTATCATCAGTCTTCTGATGTCAACCTGTATACCTGTTTCTCTGTCAGCTTAGTTGAGTTCAATCAATATATATATTTAATAGTTACTTTCAGATCCTATTATAACCTGTATATAGTTTCATAAAGATGCAAGAACCTGTTACTATTATTACTTTGGTGATCAGGGTGCTGCCAGTTCTGAATATTTAATATTAATTCATTCTATTAATATTTTTTAAATACCATCTAACAGTAATTAATTACCCCTTCTGCTACAGAGGAATACAAGGAATTGTGGTTCAGGAGAACACAATTAGTATTTAGTGCTTTAGTATTAATTGAATTCTGTTGTTGTCAATGTGATAACATACCCAGGTCTTGAGAATGTGATGCAGACTTTCCACTGCAAACACTGACACCAGGTAAAGAATCAGCAAGGGCAGCACTCTAAATCTACCTGTCCCTCGAATGCACGCTTGAATTGTCCTTAGATATATGCTTCAATTTCTCTGTTTTGTGTTTCACCCTAGAAATATGCTACTTGGGAACTTTGTCTCTCTCTGCAGTGCTGCCACATAGCAAAACAAATAGAACACAAACCAGTTATTTCAATGAAGAAAAGTTAATTTGGATAAAGCACATTTTAAAATGTGTTATAAGGAGCAATATTGTGTAGGAAGCTCAGGCTTGTGAAATACAGAATACTGCTTGCAGGTCTGTAACAGTAGCAGTTGACATTTGGGAAGTATGTTCAGCAGAGAAGGCACAGAAGCATGAATGGTACTAATGGTAAGTACACAGCTTAATATACTCCAGTTGTAATCTTTGGTTGGTGATTCTCTGCATCTGATATTTGAAACTGTTGTGCCTTGGTTTTTCGGACTGCAATGAAATTGCAAAATGCAGCTGGAAATCTTGCAGTGTTTTTACTTTTTACTGATTTTAGTCAGTGAGGACATGGTAGTACAGCAACCACAGCATCTTGGAGCTCCATCTGCCCCTCAGGGACCCTCTGCCTTCACTACTGTTTTCAAAACCTCCTTACTGTGGGCCAAGCCCTGTAGATTACTTCATATCCCAACACTTCTGATGTCAGATCATGTTTATTTTTGACAAGCAAAAGGTACTTTTCACACTTTCTGCTGGTTGGAAGCTAATTGGAATTTTTGTAAGAAAAGAATTATATTCTAGGCTGTGAAAATCAAACACTGGTGATGTCTGCTTCTCTCATAGGCTTGCTGAGGTGTATAAAAAGAAGGACACAAATATAGATAAGGGAGTGTCTCTCTCTGGGAGCTGCTGTGTGTGCTGGGCTTCTGCTGTGTAACCCAACTCATCACTCTGCTTCTAACCCTGCCCTTGCTCATCCTCCAAACTCACCTTGCACGTTAGGCAGATGTTGGGGTAAGGTATAGGGGTGGGAAGAAGGTGGAAGGGTGGTTGGGAGCCCCTCCTGGGGACTCTGATTTCTGGGAGGGGAGTTGTGTTTCTGTACTACCTTTAACTTGTCTATGTCTGTAACTATTCTTGTCTATAGTGTATATCTCTGCTTGTACATTGTGCTGAGCTGTAAATAGAGCTTCAGTCCTTAACTTCCAGTCGGCTGAGTCTAGTCTGGGTGGTTTTCATAGTGTTCTGGAGGTGGATAAGTCCCAAACCATCAAACACTTCCAGACTGTGGTCTCCAAGTTTAATAAGCACATATGAATTAAGTTAATCTAAAACCATTTTCAACAGAAGTTTGTTTTTATTGTTTGTTTGCTTATTTTCCAGAGCTAACTTTTATTTTAAGCACAGTTGCCTTCCTCAGTGTGTTTTCCCTTAGGGTTGCCAGAATCACCAAGTGCTCACAGTCAGGTTTTTTTTTCATAGTGCTCTCTCTGATAAATTGTAGTATAATTTAGATATAGTTTTAATATAAAAATAGGAAGGTAGAACACCTTTATTCCCCTGGTTGTAAAGCATTTCACTACAACAGTCTCTCTTGGATTTGTGGTATTTTACTTCACACTCAGAAACCAGACAGCTGGAAAAAAAGAGTATGATGCAGATGCGTTCTGATTCCCCATTCTGTGTCACACAGCTGCACCAGTGGTTTCTCTGCCTTTGCTAAATGACTGACTTCTGCTATCTGTCTGCTTCAGAGCATTTGTGGTGGTCAGCTGAAAGGTGAAAGGTGAAAGCACAGGAAGGACATGGAAGTGTTGGAGGTGGTCCAGAGGAGGCCACAAAGATGATCAGAGGGCTGGAGCAGCTCTCCCATGAGGACAGGCTGAGAGAGTTGGGGCTCTGCAGCCTGGACAAGAGGAGGCTTCGAGGGGACCTGATAGTAGCCTTCCAGTATCTGAAGGGGGCCTACAGGAAGGCTGGGAGGGATTATTTACAAGGTCCTGCAATGACAGGACAAGGGGCAATGGGTTTAAAGTGGCAGAGGGGAGATTTAGACTGGATGTTAGGAGGAAGTTCTTTACAGTGAGGGTGGTGAGGCACTGGAACAGGTTGTCCAGGGAGGTCGTGGATGCTCCCTCCCTGGATGTGTTCAAGGCCAGATTGGATGAGGCCTTGAGTGACCTGTACTAATGGGAGGTGTCCCTGCCTATGGCAGGGGGTTGGAACTAGATGACCCTTGAGGTCCCTTCCAACCTTACCATTCTATGATTCTATGATTCTGTGATTTCTCTGCCTTCAGGTCCATTGAACTATGTCTGAGAATGATGTCTACTGTAGGTAGAATAGACTAAGTGATAGAAAATATTTACAAATAGCAGATACTTTTGCATTATTTCTATTGGACTGAATAGAAAGTTTTCAATGAAGTCATGCCCATAGGATCCATTCTGTAGCTGTTACTCAAGCAAGTACTTCTTAGTCGTGCAAGTTATTTTACTGAGTACTGCAAGAATTATTCATGTGACTAAAGGAACATTTTGTGACAGATGATGAGCATCCCAAAAAAACCCCAAATCACATAAGCCAACACTGACAGGTAGTCTCCTTCAGAGCACTTTGTTTGCATGATGGATTTGCTCATTACAAGAATTTCACTGCATACACTGATGGCTGGTTATAAAACAGGCTTTGTGACACTCTTCTCCACATCCACTGGTAAATTAATTCACTGATTCATGGCAAGGAATTGGAAAGAAAGTAAGCTAACTCTTTCTGTCATCCAGCATTTGACTGTGAAATGTTGCTGATACTTAATCTTGTTTAATACAATTTAATAAGAAGTAGGTCAGAAGAAGGGAAAAAAAAAAATCAGTATTGTTTCCAAGTCATTTAGTAGGATGAAAAAGGCATCTGGGCTGAGTTACCAATACACTTACACTGGTTTAACTGCATGGTGCCCTGCAAGAGGGGCATTTTTTTCCCCATCACAGTGAAAGAATTTCTATGTGCATAGGTTCCCACAGTATTGATGAATCTGATGTACTCCTTCTTGTGTCTCTAGTTGTGGAGAATGGGTTAAACTAATTGGCGTTGTGGATGTAAATCACCCTTCAGTCTCTAAGCATTCATACTGAAATTTACCAGAATTGCCTAACTCAGAGTCCTGATGATGGAAATGCTTAACTTATCAGGAACTTTGCAGTTGATGTGATAATTTTCTCTCCTGGTTTCAAAGACATTCAAACATCAAGTAAGACTGAGTGGGACAGAAGATGGAAACATCACCATAATTCAGTTTGTGTGAGTTGTCACTGCAGGAATTCTCACTTAGAAAATTCTGTATACGTAGCAAACTTCAGATCCTCCATTCCTAAGGACCTTTATATTTATGTGATCTAGAAAGTAGAATGTACTTTGGGGCTGGGGTGGCTATAAGGAAGAAATGAAGCAGAGTCTTTATTCTTAACAGATAATCACAATTTTTCTATTTTTTTTAATTTGTTTTTTGTTGGTTTTCTCCTCTGCAGTATCTGCAGTAAATTAGGGTTTGCCCTTATTTGGAATTTACATAAACTTCATGAGTCCAAGACTCAGCTATTTGAAACGAAACAGTCTGAGGAGCAGGCTAAACACCTTTGTTTTCACATCTCAGTGGCTATGTGGTATTTACTTTTCAGTTGTTCTTGTTTTGGAAAAAAAAAGTGTTCAGTGATAATGAAAATGTGGTTTGATAAAACAATATCAGAGAAAGGACTGATTGCAGGAAGAAAAGCAAAGCAAAGAAACCCAAGTCCTCTGTGTCTTCCTAACCCTGACTTCAACAGAGCTTTGCCTTGTGAGGCATGGAAAAAGGTCTGTACTTCTGCATCTCCTTGTGCATCTTTTGTTGGCTAAAGGCTTTGGGTCAGGCTGGTACTAGTTAGAGAAGTAGAAGTCAGAGGTGAACAACACAGAAGACTAAGGTGTATAACTCATCCTAAGAAGGGCTAAAGGGGATTGAAGCAGACTAAAATTGGAAGCAATGCTATCGAACAAAAAAGGCGCAGGGAACCGATACTGAAAATCTGCTGACAGAGATTCGATTCATGTTCCAGTGAAAACCCTTTCCACCTTTTCCTCTTTCTCTTAAATAACTTGGATCCTCCATTGTCTGTATTTATCCACTGAAAAGGGGGATAACAGATCACAAAAAGCTTGTCTTGTTAAGATCTCATGATGCACTGTGTTGAAATTGTACTTTAATTACATCCATACAGGACTTGTGTGGGGGGCAGGAAGATGCAGGTAAGGTAATAGAGAAGATGTATCCAGGCTCTCTTTGTCTTCAAAGGATTCAAATAATGAACTGAAACTGCACACTGCATGCACTCAGAGGCATCTTATGAAGATGCATTTTATGAAGATCAAGAAAAAAAAAAAGCAAGCCCAGCAAAAGATGTCCTTTTGCTGCTACCATGTGGTTTCTTTTCACATTTCTCCTCTGTAGTTTAGAGCCACAGTTTGGGACTGTTACTCAACAGGAAATATTTAGGTTCGCTCATTCATCAGAGATTCTTTCATTTGAACAACTACAAGTATTTTTCTTTTATCTCCTTTCCAGTTTCCTTAGCAACATGCAAGGACACTCCAGAGAAGCAGCATCAGGCAACAGTCTGGGCTTTCATGCAGCTTTCTAACCTTGATAGGGATGATCAGTTTAATAGCAGGCAATTTCAAGAATACTATCTCACATACACCTTTGTCCCCCCACAATGAGATATTACAGAAACAGCTCAGCATGTACTTCTTCAGCAAGAACAGAGATTCACTATCTACTAACCAGGCATGCTGTTAGCACGCTGAGGCTCTCAAGCACACCAACTCCTTATGCTCACTCAGTAATCCCCCACCTAGAGAGTTCCTTGGTGTAAGAGATAGTTTGGAGAGCCTATATTGTGTCCTACTAATGAGGGAGAGCTGCTAGTGTAGCTGTTCCTCCTGCTACGAGTCATTCAAGATAAGAAAGTGGCTATGTAGAAGGTAGTTATGAAAAACAAGGATGTAGAATAGCAAAACAGGGTGCCTGATGGTGACCATGAAAAAGGAGCCTTATTAGCCTGGGAAGAGCTCGTGAAGAGCTGCCTGTAACCAAAGGGAAAATGCATAGTGTGTGACCAGGCAGTCTATCCTCTGTAAGTACATGCTGACTTGGTGCAGTAAAGGGGTATCAAATTGATATCGGTCGTCCCTCCTCGCGTCATCTATCCCCCCTGCACCTAGCGATCCCCAGCGGCGTGTGATTCTGCTGCACCTGCTGATCCCTGACAGGCCTAGTGCCACTTAACCAAACAGAAGCAAAGATCCAGATTGTAATGGCATTTCTTGTCAGTGTGAAGGAGCAAGGTATCGCTTACTGCAAGCCAGTATGGTTTGCCACATTGCTATCTCCCTGCTTACCAGACATTTACAGTGCAATTGGGAACTAATTGGAACCAAGGAAATTAGTGACTGTTCAACAGGAATATTCACAGCAATCTTTTTCTCTTTGTAATCCTGTTTGCATTCTAATGTCCTGGTCCATCTTGCCATCTCTGGCTTCCTGAAATCAATGGCTAAATCTATAGCTAAAATCAATAGTGAATAATTACTCCAACAGTTTTTTAGGTAGCTATTGGGAAGATGGCCAAAAATCCCATTAAGCATGTTAAGAACACTTCTTTCCCTAAGTCATCAAAATTAATATGATGAGTGCATGTGCTTCTAAAAGCATTAGTGTTAAGTAACTCCAACTTGTTGGACCATCTCTATACAATCATTCTTAGCTGGAATTGGAAATGCTGCACTTCTCCACCTGCAGAACTGAATGACTGTTTCACACAAAAGTAAAGAGTAACAGATGGAAAAAACCAGCTTGACCATATTAGGCAAAACCATAGGCTTGCTTTACCCTTTTTAGGGCAGAGCACAGACCTTGCACAAAGCATACACAAGCTGAGCCTGTGTACCTTGTTTACTGCAGGCTGCAAAGGGCCAGGGTCCTCAGACTCAGTGGCTTCAGAATCTTTACCCTCTTTCCTGCTGTCACCTCTCCCCAAAACAAAAGAAGGGAAAGAGGACAAACATGTCTGGGCAAACCAGGACATATATAAGCCTATTTTGACCTGCTTAGGCCTGCCACAACAGACAGTGGGCAGACATCATAATAAAAGCAGTCATCAAATTTCATTCTGGATTTTTACTGAAGGAACACACACTGGAAGTTATGTGCTGATAAGTGTTGATAGTTTTGTTTGTTTGTTTTTCTTTTCTTGAGAAATGAGTAAAGAAAGATGTTTCAAGTCTGGACTTCCCCTTCACTCTGTCAGGGCTGATGACAGTGAGCCAGAAGATGCTACTGTAGGCTCCTAGACAAAGCTGATCATAACCTATCTAAGCAGGGTTCTCAGTCTAGAGAGACAAAACTCATCCATATGCAAAACTGCAGAAGAGCCTTCCTTAGGCAAACCAAAATGTTTACATCCTCTATCTTTGGCAGCTGATTGCTGTTACAGCAATTTGTCTGTTACACACAAGCATGAAGTGGCACGGCAGGCAAGCAGGCTTATGCTTGCTCCCTTCATGTCAGGATTTTTAGGAGGCATGGCAAGTATATGTGGATACCAAGGGAGCTTTTGCAGGGGATACAATCATAGCAAGATACTTCTGTTAGCTTCAGGCTCCAGGCAAAAGAGGCTATGTGAAGAAGCAAGTTGGGAAATGGGAGCTGGTAGCTGAAATGATGACCATTTTTCAAAACACAGTTATGGTGATTTGATTACTTTTCTTCAGCCCATGAAACACAGGAAGGGAAAAAAAAAATGTTTCAGAGTGGGGAAAAAAAAAAAAAAAGTTAATGAGGAAAGTGTAGTTTTCCACTGGGGGCAGAAAACACCAAATTGGGAGGTGTGGCTGGGTAAGAGGTCTCAAGGGCATACAATTTACAAATGTTTCAGGTGATATTCCACCTGCCCACCTTTGCTTCTTACCTCTTCTCCCTCATTCACCTCTCAAAATGACTTTGAAGAATGAAATGTGGGAAAGTTATAAAATTACTCTGCAATTATCTACTGAATTTATGAAAAAGAATTCACAGATCTCTTCTTCCCCTTCAGAACAAAGAGCAAGATGTACTATTTGCACAGAAGGGCTGTCGTGGGTTGAGCTGGATCTGCTGATGTGCATTCCATGCCATGCTGCCATTGTGCCAGCTTCAAAATGAAAGTGCTGGCTGGGGGAAAGTGTTATGTGGGCTTGAAGTCCAGAGTGCAACAAGAGAGGCTTCCTGTTCCAGTTGCTCTTTCTGGTTTGGGGGTGTTATTTTCTGCTGAGCTTGCTGCTGCATATTTGGGTGAAGGAAACCACTTTATTGTTGGCTGCTGCTGCTGCTTTTACTTTTGTTAAGGTATGATCTTACTAAACTCCTTATCTCAACCCAGAGGGGCTTGTGCTATTTTCCCTTCCACCTGTGCAGGGGTAGGGGAGAGCTTGTGTTAACCCAAGACAAGATCCCTCATAGGAGAGCTGTTGGCTTTTTTCAAATCTGCAAAGAGAACACACAGCTGTGCACTTTGACCTGATCTGCAAGAAAACTGCTTTTAGTCTCTGGGTGTATTATTATTGCTTCAAATCCACATTGCTCCCTTACAGCTGTTCCATCTCCTCTTTGGCATTCAAACCACGTTGGAACCTCATACAGTCCTGTGCAAAGTTTTGATTAAAAAAAAAAACCCACAACAAAACAGATGGCATAGTTTAGCTCCTGTTCATAACTGGGGCTTTTTGGTGCTGCAGCACAAGCAAGCAGCCTAACACATAATGACAGACATAATACAAGGCAGGACAGGCAGTTTGTGTGAAAAGAATAAAGATACCCTCTCAAGTAATTCCAAGTACCACTTACTATCAACAGTAGTTTACAAAACAGCTTTACTGAAGGAAATAATTTTCATGGGAAGTATTTCGTGCAGCTCAAAGGAGAAAAAAATTAACATAGTTTTAGTGCCCAAAGATAAGAAGTTTATTGACACTTCAAAACTGTAGTAGATTTATCCCCAGATGAAGAAATGCTTCATGAAAAATCTGAAGAAAAAAATAAAGCTTTTGAATGACTATTGGTGTTTGGAGTCTGCAAGTGCCTCTTCTTTAATTGTTTTAATCATCACTTACAGCAAATCAACTAAACCAGTAATTAAACTGTCAGTCAAACATGTGGTACACAAAGTAAATTTATTCCAAATGTAATACTCCAAACCAGTGATATCCTTCAACAATTACAAAGAAACATTTAAAGGAAAGAGCAGCAGCAACCAAACTTTCATAATGACTTCACTCATATCTTATCACTGCTAAACCTCCAAGTTTGGGAGAGAAGGCTGTAAAAGTGCTGCTGTCCTTGAGAGTGCAATCCTGGTTCCATTTTATGTGCCTCACTTCAATGAAATGCCTTCATTTGATCTCGGGTGTTGCAGTGAATGTTTTACTCAAGGATGAACCTGAGACTGTGGCTGTTGCCTGTTGGTATGATTGACCTCGTGTATGGTTGTGTTTAGTGGAGTAATTTTCTTAGCTCTGGTAATTAAACTCCACTAACAATGAGGAATGGATTTCAGTAACAGAAGCGGTAACAGAACAGCTTTCATCCCAAACTCTACGCAGATGAATGGTATCATTTTTTTCTCTGCTTTCATTTTTCAGTGGCAGTGTTAAATATGTATTTCACTACATGTCTTTCACATCCTAAATATCTTGGACTTAGTTCAGAATTTTGAGTATCATGTAAATTATGTAAATCTTGAGGCTTAAATGTAAGCTTGGTGTCCTCTGAAGACACTGTCGAGTTATGAAATCTTTCTTGCCAATATCAAATGTCCCAAACAAACTCCTCCAAGCCTCATCACAGTATTTTATCTGCAGTTCATAGAATCATAGAATCATAGAATGGTAAGGTTGGAAGGGACCTCAAGGATCATCCCGTTCCAACCCCCTGCCATAGGCAGGGACACCTCCCACTAGTACAG
>VWZE01023577.1:38094-52331 GCA_013396675.1 Eubucco bourcierii | reverse complement strand
CTGGAATGGGCTGCCCAGGGAGGTGGTGGAGTCACTGTCCCTGGAGGAGTTCAAGGTGGGTTTGGACGTGGCACTTTGTGCCATGGTCTGGTCTTGAGGTCTGTGGTGATGGGTTGGACTTGATGAGCTTTGAGGTCTCTTCCAACCCTGGTGATACTGTGATACTGTGATAGAGGATAAGAACAGTGGCAGAGCTCGAAGTGAAGGCTTCCCCCTACAGCATGCCATCACTGCCTTGCCCCACACAAATTCAAATGGCAGTTCCTCCAAATACAGATCATGACCTTTGAAAAAGCAAACCAAACCCACCCATTAAAAAAGGTACCAATATAGGAGAAATCTATCAGTCAATATTTAAACCTATTCCTATGTGCTGCTGCATTAATTCTAAATTATTTACATACATCCAAGTACTCTAAAGCCACTCAAAACCTATGCTACTCATTTTCTAAATCATTTACATAGATTTGGTTGTGCTTTATGAGTTTCCTATTGACTCTATTTCCTATTTATTCCGTGGCCTCTGTTCTTTCTGCATTGCTAAAGCTGTGCATTTTCATAACACACCAAGTTTCAATCACAAGGGATTCACAGCCTACTTGCAATGCTACTTTTTGGATGCTTATTTTAGTGGAAGAATAAAGAGGAATGAGAAATAATATTCCAAATTTTGGATCCTTCCAGCTGATCTTTTTGTTTACCAATGCGTAATCACACCGATTGCTGGGAGCAGATGGAAAACAGCAGAGGAGAACTCCTCAAAAAACATTCCCAGACAAACAGAAAACAGTTTGTCAGAAAATATAAGTTCCAATGTAGTTGTGGAAGGGATGAAATAAATACCAGTGCACTGCAGTCCTCAGGGATTGCCTTCTGCTTTTTGTATATAAAGAGCTTATGTTTGTAAACTTGTCTCTGAAACAAGCACGCTGGAACAGGCACCGCCTACAAACACAAAGCATTTGATAACCTGCACATCAAATACAATTTTTAGCTGCAGAGCAGTGGTACTCAGGCTCCTAGTAACACAACTGTCAACCTGAATATTAATGACTATTCTGAAGTACTAAAACAAAAAGGCAAATCAACCAGACCATGGCACTAAGTGCCCCATCCAGGCTTTTCTTCAACACCTCCAGGGGTGGCAACTCCACCACCTCCCTGGGCAGCCCATTCCAGTGCCAATCACTCTCTCTGTGAAGAACTTCCTCCTAACATCCAGCCTAGACCTGCCCTGGCACATCTTGAGACTGTGTCCCCTCGTTCTGCTTCTGGGTGCCTGGCAGAAGACATCAACCCCACCTGACTCAGGTAGCTGTAGACTTCTGCTGATGAACAGGTGATGCAGATTCCCCTCTGCCACCATGGTGCACAGTCACACATGGTTATGGTCATGCACCATTGCCTCTTTTCTGAAGGCAGTAAGGATTCACAAACTTTCATGTCACAGGTACTCAGTACACCTGATGGGTAAAGGCAAGAGAAAGCTGTTGAGCAAGACAACTTTTAAGCATTCTTTTGAGTTTGAATCTCACTTCTTACACTGATAATTCAATATTACTCAATGCTTCCTCAGGAAAATTACAATAATCTTCCTTGGGAATATTACAATAATGTAATTATTAGAACTAAAGCAAAAAGAGAACTCCTGAGTGACTGAAATACTTTGGGATCTGTCACTTGCATGTTAAAGCTCCAAGGTAGTTCTCTTATATAAGTTTTTCTAGTTTTAGTTACAAATTTTGAGTGCCCTAGAGAAGGATGTCAAAGTGTGATGGTTTTGGAGTTACCTGCCCCCCACTATATGAAAACCACCCAGACTAGATTCAGTTGCCTGGAAGTTAAGGACTGAAGTTCTATTTAAAGCTCAGCACAATGTACAAGCAGAGATATACACTATAGACAGGAATAGTTACAGAAATATATAAGTTAAAGGTAGTGCAGAAACACAACTCCCCTCCCAGAAATCAGAGACCCCAGGAGGGGTTCCCAACCACCCTTCCACCTTCTTCCCACCCCTATACCTTACCCCAACATCTGCCTAACGTGCAAGGTGAGTTTGGAGGATGAGCAAGGGCAGGGTTAGAAGCAGAGTGATGAGTTGGGTTACACAGCAGAAGCCCAGCACACACAGCAGCTCCCAGAGAGAGACTCTCTGCCTTATCTATATTTCTGCCCTTGTTTTTATATATCTCAGCAAGCCTGTTGCTAGTTGCCTGAGAGAAGAGACCAATCCCACCTGGCTACAACATCCTTTCAGGTAGCTGTAGACAGCAGTGAGGTCTGCCCTTAGCCACCTCTTCTCCAGGCTGCACACCCCCAGCTTCCAGTTTTCTCACTCCCAGACTTTGTTCTGCTTAGAAAGGTCCCATTCAAACACTTTTGCAAATGGTCCCACACTTAATAGATACCTCCCAAAACTGCACAGAAAAGGTTATCTCTGCTTCATGTTTTTGCTGTAAATATTTTGCCAATATGTCATGCTTTTTCTTTAATCAAAGTCAGTTTTCCCCAGCTGAGTAGTCTCAATATGAAAAATAAAATGGATTAAAAAAAAAAAAAAGGTACCTAACCTGAGATAAAATACAGTTTTAAATTTCAGAGGACTATCTCTAAGCAGGTGACAGCTACTGTCACATATAAGAGTACTCTTTCTTTCTTGACTCCAACCTTCAGTCTTCTTTAAATTTTCCAGGCTTTGAAATGAAAATGTTCTTAATACCAGAGAAAGAGGCTTTGCATATGAAATGAATTATTAAACCCACCCGAGATGCGAGATGCTTCCGTTTTGGAGATGAGGGATTGTGTGAAAGAAAGATGCACTGTGATCTTTCCTTTCTTGTCACTTTCAGAGTAAAACAAATGCTGCATCATTATTGGGAAAGGTTTGTCCAAGGTCACTCAATTGTTCAGCACTTAGAAGCTGGCAACCCATCAGGGGCAGTCTCCACCCTCACTAATGTTACTTCTTCTGTCTGCCAGTCCCTGGCTTGTTGCAGGCGAATTATTCTTTGAGCTGTGCCTCAGATCTGCATTTGAAGGGAGTATTGGATGCCAGACCACAGCCAAGTACTAAACGGTGTCATGCTGATTACAGAACATGCAAGTCATTAACTACTTGTGATGCATCTTTTGAAATTGTGATGCTTTGGGAGTTCCCAGCCCCCCACACTTTGTAAAATGACCCAGACTAGAACTCAGCTGGAAGGGGGTTGGAACTAGATGATCTTTGAGGTCCCTTCCAACCTTGCCATTCTATGATTCTATGACTCTATGATCTGAACCTATAAATATTGTGGATAAGTGTCAGACAACAATTTGATACTAATAAATATTTTCATTAAAACATTAATTTTTAGCCATGTATCTATGACACCCTGAGCAGCCTACTCTAGTTGGAGGTACTGCTCACGGCAGGGGGGTTGAACAAGATGACCTTTGAGGGTCCCTTCCAACCTGATGCAATCAGTGAATTATTGAGAGATAATAAAGTATGTATGCTGAGGCTGTCTGTACTCTAGGGACTGCTGTTACATAAAAGAAAATCCCATAAAGAAAAGCCCCTCCATGATGCTAGAAAAACCATACTCAACCCACTGCCTGGTAATATCTTATAACTGTGCTTCCTTTCAGTAGCTTGGAAACTCAAAATTAGCATTGATTTAACACTCTCTTTCCAGTAAGGATCAATATACCTCACATAGCTCTGCAAGAATTGTTTGCAGTTGGGCTGGTTTCGGCAAGATATTTATAAAGAAAGAATTTGTAACGTGGGTGGATGCATATTTATTAGATTTCCTCACACTTTGCAGTTATGTTCATCTTATCATATACATCTGCTTATATTTAGGCTTGGTCTGAGAGCAGCTCACTCTCCACAGACTGCCTTTCCCCTTTCATTGAGATGTACTAGTGGGAGGTGTCCCTGCCTATGGCAGGGGGTTGAAACTAGATGATCCTTGAGGTCACTTCCAACCTTACCATTCTATGATTCTATGATTCAGTGCATAACAACTGTTGGGTTTGATGAACAAAGAAGTGTCTTGCCCAGTAAAAAGTTTAATAACTGTGTGTGAAAATTAAGATATCCTGCTTACAAAATTACAACATCAACACCACCCCCTTAAGTTGGTTGGAAGTAAAAACTTCATTAAGACCTCAGTGCCAGAAATAATTTATTAAATGTCATTAATAACTATATTCTTGTAAGAGTCTCTATAGAAAGCCTGCTAAGATCAAATCCCTTGGGCTGCCTTGCAATTACTGTGAAACTCTAGATATTTAACTGAGATTATTTTTTTTTAACATTTAGAGGTTGGGAGCTTTTATTGCTTTCATATGGGATTCTACATCCAGCTCGTAACTCTCTTCTAATTGCTAGCACATAGTTAAAGTAGTTAGAAAAGCTTTCACTTTCTATTAAACTCTTGATAGCTTTTTCAGGAAGGGCTAAACCCTAAATATTAAAGATTAGTTTCAATAATAATTCTTTACTACACTCATAAAAAGCTTGCAGGCTCCACTTTCTTCACATGATACCTTTCCCATATGTGTAGCACTAGCCGATTCTTCCCCAAATGGTACACCGAACTCACAAACTGTCAGAACAACTTATGGAAACCAGTGAAGATTTTTGTAGTGATTAAAATTCATAGAATCATAGAAACATAAAATGGTAAGGCTGGAAGAGACATCAAGGATCATCTAGTTCCAATCCCCTGCCATAGGCAGGGACACCTCCCACTAGTACAGGGCACTCAAGGCCTCCTCCAACCTGGCCTTGAACACCTCCAGGGAGGGAGCAGCCACAACTTCCCTGGGCAAAACCTGTGCCAGTGTCTCACCAACCTCACTGCAAACAACTTCCTCCTGACATCCAGTCTAAATCTTCCCTCTGCCAGTTCAAACCCATTGCCCCTTGTCCTGGCATTGCAAGACCTTGTCAATAGTCCCTCCCCAGCCTTCCTGTAGGCCCCCTTCAGATACTGGAAGGCTACTATCAGGTCCCCTCGAAGCCTTCTCTTCTCCAGGCTGCAGAGCCCCAACTCTCTCAGTCTGTCCTCACAGCAGAGCTGCTCCAGCCCTGTGATCATCCTCATGGCCTCCTCTGTACCCGTTCCAACACTTCCATGTCCTTCTGTGCTGAGGGCTCCAGAACTGCACACAGTACTCCAGGTGGGGTCTGAGGAGAGCAGAGTAAAGTGGCAGAATCCCCTCCCTTGCCCTGCTGGCCACGCTTCTCATGATGCAGCCCAGGACTCGGTTGCTGTCTGGGCTGCATGTGCACACTGCAGGCTCATGTGGAGCTTTTCATCAACCCAGACTCCAGGGTCCTTTTCCTTAGGGCTGCTCTTCAGCCATTCACCACCCAACCTTTATTTGGTTAGGTTATAAGCCCAGGAGAAGTTTGCAAAAACCACTCCTAATTATCTTCTAACATGAATATAAGGCACAAAGAGCAAAAAAAGCAGTCAAAGGTTGTTAAGAGGGAAGCAGTCTCTAAAGTGTCTCCTCCACCCCCTGTTGTAAAGCAGATATGGATGCTTTCTTTAAATCTGAAAGGCATTAACATGGCTTCATATCTGTTCTGCCAGTTTCATTAATTGCACTTCTATTCCAATCATCTCCTAAGCAGGCTGTACTTAAACCTGGCTATTTATCCTAACGTTTGATGTTTCTGATTCACGTAAATACATTATGTCTGAATGCAGAGAAGTACTTTGCATGACAAACTTGAGATTTCTGCCGGAAACATTTGACTGAAATTTACTTTTGCTCTCCACAGGGAGTAAGACTCTGCATTATTTGATTGTTATGCACATTGTGGTAATCGTATTACAACCCTCCACTAAGAAATGAAATGGCAATGTGCCTTTTTTTTTTTTTTCCTCTAAGAGCAGATGTCTTCCTCCACCTTCCAAAAGCACAGGCCTTGAAAAAGCATTAGAAAATTCAAAAGCCAACAGAAATACTATTATTTATCTATGAATATTCATTAAAAGGCAATGTTGCTTAGTCACTGCTCACCACTTGGATGACGCATGGTCCTCGGGCAAGCTGAATGCAACAAAGGGAATTCAGACTTGCTTTTACAAGAGTGTAACTTTAGCGCCCATACTCCCAATGGTGCCCAGCTCTCCTGATTGTGTTCAGAGTGCTAGACCATAAACCACTTTACATCAGTTGATGATCTGATTTTATGTTGTGAATAAGAACACAGTGAATTAATAACGGACTTAATTTATTCAGTTCTGTCTTGGTATCCCTCATTCCATCCAGCAGCTGCTCTACCTGAGGTGCTTTATATTGAGCACCACTTGCCTGAGTTATCTACTACGGTGATTTGCCCTTGGCATTGTCTGCCCTTTGTTTCTCTGTTGCTACACTTTTCTCTCCCAGAGACTTCCCCCAGTAGTTCCTGCACTAACAGAACATTTACTGCAGTTCATCTCATTTGGCATCACTACTATTAAACACCACGAGCACAAGAAAGTGCAACATAAAAATATCTTTGGGCTACTGAAACCCATGAATCACACTCAGCCCTTGTTTCACCTCACAAATCGCAGCAATCTGTTAATTGTGTCTCTCCCTGCTTTTAAATGTTCTGATTGGCACAGCAAGCTTTCTTCTTAATCTGGAAATTGCTGAAGAAAGCCAACAAAAAACTAAAACTAAACAAAATTTGCTGTTTGTACTCTTACCATTTTTAATATGAGTTTTCTGATCTGCATATCTAGTCTGCTTCCTGCTCCCTGATAGCATTCAATAATCTCCTTTGCTTTGTTATGCTGCCCTAAAGCTCCTGTTGATTGCATTTCCACCCAGCTAACCAGCAGGAAACACTTTTTTTTCTCTTGTTCTTGGAAAAAGTATGGACACAGAGTCATGGTGGAACACACAGCCTTGCATTCCAAGCACAGCCACTCCGTTAAGCCAGTTCTGTACCTGTGTACAGAGTGAAGGGGAAATTCTTGAACTATGCAACTCTATGGATGCCTTTGCCAGCTGTAACCCAGTAACTTAGGCTCAGTCTCATCATAGAATCATAGAATGGTAAGGTTGGAAGTGACTTCAAGGATCATCTAGTTCCAACCCCCTGCCATAGGCAGGGACACCTCCCACTAGTACAGGTCACTCAAGGCCTCGTCCAACCTGGCCTTGAACACCTCCAGGGAGGGAGGGGAGNGTCTCCTGGAAGCCTTCTCTTCTCCAGGCTGCAGAGCCCCAACTCTCTCAGTCTGTCCTCATAGCAGAGCTGCTGCAGCCCTCTGATCATATTCATGGCCCTCCTCTGGGCTGGCTCCAACACTTCCATGTCCTTCCTGTGCTGGGGGCTTCAGAACTGCACACAGTACTCCAGGGTGGTCTGACGAGAGCAGAGGATGCAGTCCAGGCTCTGGGCTACCAGTGCACACTGCAGGCTCATGTTGAGCTTCTCATCCACCAGCACCCCTAAGTCCCTCTCCTCAGTGCTGCTCTCCAGCCAAGCACTGACCAGCCTGCATTGGTGCCTGGGGTTGTCCTGACCCAGCTGAAGGACCTTGCACTTGGTCTTGTTGAACCTCATAAGGCTGGCTTGTGCCCACCTCTCCAGCCTATCATCGTCCCTCTGGATGGCTCCTTCCCTCCAGCAGTCAGCCACACCACACAGCTTGGTGTCAGCAGTGAACTCGCTGAGGCTGCTCTCAGTGCCTCTGTCCGTGGTGCCGATGGAGATGTTAAAAAAGACTGCTCCCAGGACTGATCCGTGACAGACTCCACTTGTCACTGGACTGCACTTGGACATGGGCCTGTTGACAGTCACTCTTTGGATGTGTCTGTCAAGCCAGTTCTTAATCCACTGAGCTGTCCATCTACTGAACCTATATTTTACCAGTTTGGAGAGCAGGATGTCATGCAGGACAGTGCCCAAGGCTTTGCTCAAGTCCAGGTAGATGATGTCAGTTGCTCATCTGTTGTCTATTAATGTGACCTTTTGATAGACCTTGTCATAGAAGGCCACCAGGTTTGTCAGGCACGACTTGCCCTTGGTGAAGTCATGTTGATTGTACCCAATCATCTCTTTGCTATTCTTCTGCCTCAGCAGTGCCTCCATGATCTTAGCAGGCACAGAGGTGAGACTGCTGGTCACTCATGAAGGCTGGGGAGCTTGTTGATGAGAGGATATCAAATCCTCTGCTCCACTGGGAGTTATCTGTTGCCATACTATTTAATCTGCACAGTAGTCATTTCTGTATTAGCAGGTCTCTGTTCAGAGGTATAAGGAACAGCATTGTATGCCCTTGGGAAGAGAGTGTCACTTAACATTTTGGCAGTAGATGCCTCTGCTAAACACACCAAAGCGAAGATGTTTGGTTTGGAACTTCAGCAAAAGGCAGCTGGCAGTTTTCATTCTTCAGCTGAAGAGTAGAGGTAAACCCAACTAGGTCACTAGGAATAGAAAACTTCTTACATAGCCACAACAAAAATGAGATTTGCTCGAAACTTAGTGACTCCCATGTGAAATGAATATTAATTTTGTATTCTCAGATTATCTCCCTAGGTGAGAAGTCATGAAAGGTTAAAAGTTATGAATGTGGAGCCTTTGGAGGGAAAAAAAATATTTTATAATTTAAATTATAGCTTTTGTGAAAACAAACGGTCCATTCTTACACTCAACAGAGCACTTTCTTAGCATTTCTCCTCAAACTAAAAAAATCCATATGCAGGACAATATATATTTTTTTTTATTTTAGGCTGAAACAGTGCAGTACATGGCAGAATAACGATGCCCTTGGTAGATAACATTCAGATTTTCTTACATTTTCTCTATGTTATTTTGCAGTGGTGTTTTCAAAACCACAGTTTCTAAGCAAGGAAGTTACCATTAGTTTCTCATAACTGGCACTCACCATTAACATATAGTGTGATTTTCTGATTAATAATGGAAAAAAAAAAAAAGAGGGATGTCAAAAGGCAGGGATCAGCTGGAAAAGCATCTGCTCAAAACACACAGAGGTAATTAGGAGAGGACGTCAAACGGACTCAATGACATATTTCATGGGTACATGTCAAAGTGTAAAGCATTGGACTTAACTCCAGGGTGACTTCAAGAGGATTTACTCTGGGTGTTTGTGATTAGCACCATATAAGCTGGATCTGCTGAATAAGCTGAGGTTTAGACAAGATGCAAATTTCCTTTTGCTTTAACTTAGCCCCTTTGGATTTAGCATAAAATCTTTGTGTAGCATGAAGAGCAGAAACAGCTGGATCCAGTTAGAGAGGGCATTTAAAATGTAATAAATGAACGATGGTGATCCTTGCTCTGGTAGCCAGTACACTTTAAAAAGGGACCATGAGACCTGCTGAGGCATTCCTGATATGAACACCCCTAATGCCAGCCAGGCTTTCACCCTCAAATGCCAAAACACTGATCCCTTTTCTAACCACAGTGTGCTCTAGTTTTTTATATAAGCACATTCATTTCACTGCCCTGCCAAGGTTCATTTTCCAGGTGCATGTTGTTAAGAAAACTGTTCATGGATCAGTCAAGGAATCATAGAATCATAGAATGGTAAGGTTGGAAGGGACCTCAAGGATCATCCAGTTCCAACCCCCTGCCATGGGCAGGGACACCTCCCACTAGTACAGGTTACTCAAGGCCTCCTCCAATCTGGCCTTGAACACCTCCAGGGAGGGAGCAGCCACAACCTCCCTGGGCATCCCGTTCCAGTGTCTCACCACCCTCACTGGAAAGAACTTCCTCCTAACATCTAGTCTAAATCTCCCCTCTGCCAGTTCAAACCCATTGCGCCTTGTCCTGTCATTGCAGGACCTTGTAAATAATCCCTTCCCAGCCTTCTTGTAGGCCTCCTTCAGATACTGGAAGGCTACTATCAGGTCCCCTCGAAGCCTCCTCTTCTCCATGGAAATGGGTATCTCCTAAAAGTAACCTTTTGTTTCCATGCTAGATGTGGCAAAAAATAATTACCAATACATTGCATGATTTAAAATGCAGTGGTGTTATTTTACATGTAATTTTATTATCCATTCCACTTTCAGTTCTGTTTTTTTAGAAGGAACTATACTGAGACAACCTTAAGCATTTCTTATACAGGTTTTAAGAATTCTACCAAATGAAATTTACCCCCCCCCTGTTTTAAAAGGATTCCAAGAACAATAAGTATTCCAAGAATAATTTCTTATACAGGTTTTAAGAATTCTACCAAACAAGCAAGAGGTTTGGGTTTTTTTTGTTGGGTTTTTGTTTTGTTGGGTTTTTTTTTTTTTTGGCCTGTTTTAGAAGGATTCCAAGAATCCTTATTATGGGTTTAAAGTGGCAGAGGGGAGATTTAAACTGGATGTTAGGAGGAAGTTCTTTACAGTGAGGATGGTGAGACACTGGCACAGGTTGCCCAGGGAGGTTGTGGCTGCTCCCTCCCTGGAGGTGTTCAAGGCCAGATTGGATGAGGCCTTGAGTAACCTGTGCTAGTGGGAGGTGTCCCTGCCTATGGCAGGGCGTTGGAGCTAGATGATCCTTGAGGTCCCTTCCAACCTTACCATTCTATGATTCTATGATAATAATAAGGACCTTAACCTAATCTAATTTAGGCACCAGAAAGTCTTTGGAAGATTTGCATTCAAGTTTAAATGACCTCACTTCTGCTCTCTTTGGAAAAATATAGTCCCATAGGACTTCATCTCTCAGCAATGATAGTGAAAATCACAATTCCTTCAGATCCTAACTACAGATGACAGAAGAATGATCTAGGGAGGAAGGTATTACAGACAAGAAGTACACTTCTGCAATATCCTTTGGCCACATGTAGGCCACCTGTGTAGGAACCAGGGGATTATAGTTTCATTACTCTTGACTGCTGCTAATATTCCTGTGGCCTTCGTTGAAGATTTGGGTCTTGCACCAACTCTTTCTTGATGTAAGCTACAACAATTTCTCCTGCTTTATTCATTGAAAATGACAGATCTTACATTGCTGCCTCAGGCAGAACTGGGAACAAACTCTCCATCCACAATTAGAAGGGTAGATTCCATTCACTAATTCAAACCTCCCTTCCAAGTACATTGTGTGTACTTGGCTACAGTCTGGGCAGACGCTGGAGACTGCCTCACCTTCTTGCATGTTTCGTAACACACATTCTTTAACTGTGTTAATTTCACTTACAGCTGTTACAAATGTGTGCTCTGCTGAGCATGTATTTTCCTAACAAATTAACTACAGTCCACACAACGGTTTCTTTTGATGCAAAAAACCAGCTGAGCTTTTTTTCCCTCCTAAGCCCCTCTAACCAGTCATTAGACAATGAGAACTATGACAGACTTCTTAAGACATTTGTACATACACACTCCCCATGTAAGATGCCTTTTGGACTGTTTCATCACAACAGGCACATTCTCACCCTGTAGACAGAGATTTCTTTGTCTTTGCAGATAATTTGTCTTCTGGTAGACTATGAGCCTTTCCCTCCCAGCAACTGCAACATCTACCTGATCTACTCGATCTACCTGAATAAGCTTGGATTTGAAGCACAAAATACACTTTGAAAATCTGAAATTACTCACAGAGTAATAGACAGGTGAGGGTTTCACAAACTAAAAACCTCACATTAAGCCTTCATGCTCCTCAAGGTTCTTCCAGAACATCTCCAAGGAAGGGGCATCTACAACCTCTCTGGACAATCTGTTCTGGAGTCTTGCCAACCTTGTGGTGAAGAATTTCTTCCTAAAATCTAATCTAAAAGTACTCTCCTTCAATTTAAATCCATTTCCCCTTGTCCTATCAGTGGCCACTCTTGTAAAAACTCCCTATCCAGCCTCTTCAACAGTCATAAAGTCCCCCTGCAGTCTTCTCCAGTACAGATAATCCCAGTTCCCTTAGCCTATCCTCATAGCAGAAGTGTTCTTGCCCCTGGGGCATTTTTGTGTCCCTCCTCTGGACTTGTTCCAACAGATCTATGTCCCTTTTATGATGGGGACTCCAGAACTGGGCACATTATTTGAGGTGTGGTCTCATAAGAGGAGAGTAAAGGGGAAGAATCACCTCTCTTGATCTGCTGGCCACACTGCTCTTGATGCGTGCCAGGATACAGCAGTTGGCCTTCTGGGCTGCACAAGCACACTGCCACCTCATGTTGAGCTTCTCATCTATCAACATCCCCAAGTCCTTCTCTTCAGGACTGCTCTCAGCCCACTCTCTACTCAGTTTACATTTGCACCTGTGATTGGCCCAACCCAGGTGCAGGACCTTTGCCTTGTTGAACCTCGTGCAGTTTGCACTGGCTGCTTTCCCAAGCCTGTCAAGGTCCCTTTGTATGGGACCCCTTCCCTTGAGGGAGGCCACCACAACACACAGCTTGGTGTCATTGGCAAACCTGCTGAGAGTGTGTGGTAGCTTGAACCAGGTCCCCTTAAGAAAGTCACAGAGTACTCCAGGAGGGCCAGAAAGGTCCAGGAAGTGGACCCTGGAAATATCAGAATGTATGCTAAAGGCTTGTTTCTGTTCCTTGGTCTCCTGGCAGAGCATTCTAAAGCAAAACATCCCTGCCTGGAAGACAGGCAGTCTCCTGCTGAAGTGGATGAAAACTCTACTATTGATTTCCACATGAGCAAGACTTCAAGCATTTAAGAAAATACTCCTCACAGAAGTCTTGCTCTGTGAGGAAGAAGAAACTGGAATCTCTCAGGTAAATTCTGACAATAAGCCTGAAACTACACTAGCCTGAAAAACACAGGTAAGTAGCTCTCTGAACTCAGGCCCCTCAATCATGATGCACCTTATACCTTTATATAGGAAATGGAAGAGTGCACCAGAGAAGGGAGATTGAGGTATTACACATGAATGGTGCACAGAACTGACTGCAAACCACCTTGTTAACCTGACACACTGCATGTGTAGGAGCATGCTGCAGTGCAAGTTTCCTGCACATCTGCTGGAGCAACCTTCCCTGGCCAGGTGTCATCTCCTGGGTCTTCCAGGAGAATCAGTGACCTGTGGCAGCAATCCCAGAGAGGCTGTGGATTGGGGATGCAGCAGGCTATCCTGGAGTCAGCAAGGTAAAGGAGTATCACAGCATTTCTGACTTGAAGTTTTATTTGGCACCTTAGCATCAGCCCCATGTTGAGGGCTTCAAAGATACTCAGTGGAAATCACTCAGCTACTTTCTACTGTTGTTTTCCTGTTGCAGTTTTGTGAGCAGGAGGCAGATGTGATCAATGAACCCAGGACTTGTGTGCATGTTTATGGAGAACAGATTGGAGACTTTTTCTAAATCAGGCTGGAATCATCCAATACACAAAACTGGAATAAACCAGTTACACTGAAGTCTGGTCTGCTCACCAGACAACACAGGTAGTAAATATAAAAAGGAAACCCAAGCTACAGCCAGAGAAAGTATGATCAGTCCTGTGCCTTGAGTATAAACCTGTAGCTTTACTCATCAGTATTACAGTTGTGTTAACTGACCTGTAAGGTTTTCCAGAACATCAAATCCATGTTTCAGAGCAATAATATCAAGAAAAGAGATGGTGCCATCTTCAAACCTAAAGAATGGAATAAATGAGCACAGTAAACGACTCATGCAACTACAGTGCAGGCTTTAAATCTGTTTTGAAAGTTACTATTCAGTGAATATTAAATATTTGTTCAAAGAGATGGGCAAAGCTCTCTTTCTACAATTTAGATATGGACTGGTTTGCAACATTACTTTCCTCTATTTCGTATGTTCATATGCACCCCTATTTCTACATTACCAGCTTTGCATTTCTGGGCAGTGCCTGGCTGGAGAGCAGCCCTGAGGAGAGGGACTTGGGAGTGCTGGTGGATGAGAAGTTCAACATGAGCCAGCATTGTGCACTTGCAGTCCAGAGAGCAACCAGAGCCTGGGCTGCAGCAGGGCCAGGGAGGTGATTTTCCCCTTCTGCTCTGCTCTGCTGAGATCCCACCTGGAGTATTGCATCCAGTTCTGGAGCACCTGGGACAAAAGGGATGTGGAGATGCTGGAGCATGTCCAGAGAAGTGCCACGAGGATGCTCAGAGGGCTGGAGCTGCTCTGCTATGAGAACAGATTGAAAGAGTTGGGGCTGTTCAATCTGGAGAAGAGGAGGCTTCCAGGTGACCTTCCTGTGGCCTTCCAGTATCTGAAGGGGGCTACAGGAAGGCTGGGGAGGGACTCTTGACAAGGTCTTGCAATGCCAGGACAAGGGGCAATGGGTTTAAACTGGCAGAGGGGAGATTGAAA
>VWZE01023577.1:21173-33350 GCA_013396675.1 Eubucco bourcierii | reverse complement strand
CCCTAACCCTAACCCTAACCCTAACCCCTAACCCTAACCCCTTACCCTAACCCAAAACCTTACCATAACCCTAACCCTAAAGCTAACACTAACCCTTACCCTAATGTGGGGAATTTTATAGATGCATGGCTTGAAGACAGAGGGCATGAAGCAATACCTCTAGTCAAGCGGTGATGGCAATCAGCAGGGACAGATGTCCCTCTAGACTGGGAGTTGCTCAACGACAGGAATGCAGGAAGCGGGCGTCCCTGGTGATTGCTATCATTGCAAGAAACAAAGAAGCTGCAAACACCTTGAGTATGCAGGAAGAAAAGAACAGATAAACCAACATTCTAAGTATGCTTGCGAAAGGGTGTAGCTGACTTTGTATAGTGGACCAATGATGAGCTTTAATTTTGTAATATGTATGAGCCTCATTATTGTGATTATAAGAATACGCTCACTGCTGGAATAAAATTGAGACTTGTTGATCATCATCGGATGAGACTTGTCTCCCGTCGACTCCACACCTCACCACCCTCATTGTAAGGAACTTCCTCCTGACATCCAGTCTAAATCTCCCCTCTGCCAGTTCAAACCCATTGCTTCTGCCCTCCAACCCAGCAACATCAGCCCCCAGCTTGGTGTCATCTGCAGATTTGCTGGTGACTAACTCGATGCCCTCGTCCAGATCATCAATGAAGATGTTAAAGAGGATGGGACCCAGTACTGATCCCTGGGGATCAGTAGTAGTTGTGAATAGACATACTGCAAAGTTTTGCCTTCAAAACAATTACATCATGAATTCCAGACATATTTCAGATGTTTTGATCTCTTAATAGACATAGAAACCCCCATATTTAAAAAAAACAACAACTTGATCAGACTTGTCAGGCCATTCAGTATTTTGATATATCAGCTCTGCTTTTTAAAGACTTCTTTCCTCCACTCTTCCTCCTCCATGTATGCTAATACTTGCTTCACTGGATATAATTACTGAAAAAAATCCAGCTGAGATTAGAGTTCACTTCTAATTAATGATGAATGTGTCAAAGTATTATGATGTTGTTTATCACACTGCTTGCAATGTAATTTAGTGCAATAATCCCAAGACTTGCTATGTGACAGTTATTTAGCATTTAAGTCTTAAGATATTCAGCAGAGCATCCTGAATCTTAACTATGGGAAGATTATTTTATACAAAAGCAGCTTCGGGAAAACTGTAGCAAGTTGCTAGAGCCCAGCAAAAGCTCTTAAATCTTATGTTACATACAAGCTGAAATATAATAATTAAATAATCTGCTCATGTTGTAAAGCCAATGTGAAATGTAAAGGATAAAATTAAAAACTGACATTAATATGACAGCTTAAGTATATGAGGAAAGGAAACAGTGCTTTTTTTCTTTCAGATACAATTTCTGAAGACATACCTTCCATTTTAATGTTTACATGCACACAAAAGATTAAAAACTAAGAGCCTGGGGGAAAAAAAAATAATAACTTTGGATGCCATAAAGTGACGGCTATGGGGATTTTAAGGTAAGCCTTAGCTGTCCCAGTTGTTTGCTTTTTTATTTTTCCTTATTTTCTTTTTTTTCCCTTTTTTTTTCTTTTTTTTTTCCCACTAAATTAATTTTGTTTTCACATGAGACAGATTTCTTAAATAATTTTCTATCCTCAGAGGGTCCCCACTGTGTATTCGCTTGTCTGTTTGTGATTCCTGTTGCTGGCCTTAGACCTTCTTCTGCAACTGAATGTTAGGACAAAGCTCTGAGGAGCAAAGAGCTGCTCTCAGCGACTTCAGATGTGAAAGGAAAGCAATAGTTTTATGTGAAAGGAAAGCAATAGTTTTATGTGAAAGGAAAGTAATAGTTTTACATGTTGCCCATGATGGCTAACCAAAGATAACTGACGGTTGCATGTCTGCAGCATGAAAACATCAGGCACAGAAGGAAACAACAAAGAGTATTTTCAGTATTTCTGTAGTCACTGTGCTTATAATGAGCTCCCCAGTTCAAGATGACAGGGAACTACCAGAGAGAGTCAAATAGAGGGCTACAAAGATGAGTGAGGGACTGAGTGTCTCCTCTACAAGGAGAGGCTCAGAGACCTGTGGTTGTCTGTGTGCCAGTTTGAAGCTAACTGGAATATTTTAATGAAAATATTAGATTCTAGGCTGTGAAAAGCAAACAGTGGTGATGTCTGCTTCACTCACAGGCTTGCTGAGATGTATAAAAACAAGGACACAAACATAGATAAGGCACACAGAGAGTCTCTCTCTGTGGGAGCTGCTGTGTCTGCTGGGCTTCTGCTGTGTAACCCAATTCATCTCTCTGCTTCTATGCCCCCTTGCCCATCCTCCAGACTCACCTTGCACATAAGGCAGACCCTGGGGTAAGGTAGAGGGGTGGAAAGAAGGTGGAAGGGTGTTTGTGAGCCCCTCTTGGGGACACTGATTTCTGGGAGGAGGATTGTGTTTCTGTGTTACCTTTAACTTGTATATTTCTGTAACTATTCCTGTCTGTTGTGTATATCTCTGCTTGTACATTGTGCTGAGCTGTAAATAGAGCTTCAGTCCTTAACTTCCAGCCAGATGAGTCTAGTCTGGGTGATTTTTCATAGTGTGGGGGGTCAGGTAACTCCCAAACCATCACATTGTCTAGCCTGGCAAAGAGGGGACCGTGTGGGGATGTTATCAATACTGATAAATACCTAAAGAGCAAGTGTCAGCGTGGGGCCAGATGTTCCAGTGGTGCCCAGAGCTGGTGGCCTATGCCACACAGGTAGGCTGAGAAAGAGCACTGTGCTGCTTGCCTGTCCTTATAGCATCCACGGCCACAGAGGGAGCTGGTGCCTGAGAGGTATTCTGGAGAGACTTGCAAGGTGTTCTGGAGGGGCACAAGCCCGAAAACATGCCCTGGGGTCAATGACCTGAGCTCCAAGCAAGTATGTGTTGCACGTGAGGTACATGCACTGCGCAGTACATCAGCTCAATGCTAACTGCAGCTTACAGCTTATAAATTAATAACTTATGCCCTGTCATGAACATTACCATAAAGAGATGATCATGAAATACAAGCAATGTCCACTAACCTGAATGCAACTGTAAGTTTACTCTCTTTCTTTGTTTCTTCTTAGAAAGAAGTTCTTTGCAGTGAAGGTGGTGAGACACTGGCACAGGTTGCCCAGAGAGGTTGTGGAGCACAAAACGATCTTCAATTACGTTGAGTGATTCTGTGCTCCACAACTTCCCTGGAGGTTTTCAAGGCCAGGTTGGATGAGGCCTTGAGTGACCTGTGCTAGTGGAAGGTGTCCCTGCCTATGGCAGGGAGTTGGAACTAGGTGATCCTTGAGGTCCCTTCCAACCTTACCATTCTATGATTCTATGATTTAATGTTTTCCTCAGTCACTACTCAAAATCAAATCTTAGTGCAGATCTAACTGACCTCTTTGAAGTGCTCACACATAGAAATAAATACTGCTTTCCTGCTTTATGAAGATGAACTGGTGCTTGAAGAGAGCTGTGGTTCCCATTATGAGATGTTACAAGTTCTGTCTTCAGGTTCTGGGAACAGCTATTGCTCTGCCAACCAGCATCAGTGCTGGTCTTAGAGCTGAACATACAATCTTAAAAGGCAAAGATACTTATCCTAAATTCAGATAAATAAAAATTTTATGGAACCTGAAAAATGAGGATGATCCAGATCTCTCAAATCCTGAGAACTTCCTTTAACCACAGGCTATTTGACTGCTTTGTAAAGTACACTGTCAAGTTGCATGCTGAATAATGAACAGCAAGTAATGAATATTACCTACAACTAAGACTGAAAGCTGCATGGAAAGACTTTCTAAAATCAGGGCCTCATCTGGAATAGGGCAAGAATTCCCCAAAATGAGTAAAGAAAGAGAAAATCTTTAGTCTCAGAGTCTCTGGAAAGCACAGTTAACATGACTGTTTGACATGCAAGGATTGCTTTAAAGTATGAAGGGACTATTTGAAAACAACATAAAGAAGACACTGAATAAAGCCCATATATAAACACTAATATCACCATGCAGACTATACTGCAGGCACTCCCTCTTGTCTTCAAAGCTGTGTACCACTGGAGAGGCATCTGACCAGAAAACATGGTCTCATTAACACCAGTTAACACCAGCAGCAATGGAGCATCACAGAGAATGTCTTAATTTGTAAGATGAAAAAGAATCACTCTTTTCTAGATTGCTTGTCCTCCTATTCCTTTTATTAAAGGCTGATTAATCCTTCCAAAGTACAACAGTGTAGGTGCAGTCTTTGGGAACAGCAGATACATGCAACCAGCTCTAAGCAAACAATGCAAGTCAGCACATCTTACAGCTCTTACACATCCTAGAGTGTTCCAATATATACTTACTGGCCCCTGGGTAATATTCATGGCTGTGTTTTCATTGCTCCTCTTGGAGACAGTGGATCCTCACTCAATTTTCTGCAAGATCTCTCTGGAAAAGCATCTGCTGCGTTTAGGCAATCCAGTAGCCACATCTATCACTCCATAAGTACAAATTTACTGTGTTTCTCAGATATAAATTACATTTAAAAGGAAGTAGCATTGTTAGGAGCAGTCTCTTCAACCTAACAGAAGACAAACTTCACAGAAGGAAAAAAAAAAATCATCTAGGAGGCTGCTTTGAAGTTGAACCAGCTAAAACTGCCTTATTTTCTGATGAGAAAACATGCTGATAAAAATTCCCATTGATGCAAAATACGTTGTAAAGGACAGAAAAATCCAACTTTACTTCCAACACTGTCATCTAAAATCTCATTTTTCAACAGTGAACACATTATGCCAAGAGAAGGTTAGAGATAAACTAAACTGAATATAATGTAATTATATATAATTGTAATTGTACTGGTAATTATTTTTCTTAATTTGAATCTTTATCAAATGTCTGAGGAAATATTTAGACTGTAATTGTTATGCACAGTGGCACAATCTTAATACAGAGCATCCTTTAAAGCCTTTCTTAAGAGTCAAGTGTAATCAGGGGATTGCAAACTAAAGCCACAAAAACAATGGAGTGAAAACAGCCTAATGAGTCAACATTTCATTGGGATCATCTTCCAAGGAAGATCAGAAAAGTGTAGTACACAAAAAAAGCCTGCAAAGCTGTCACAAGAATTAGTCTGAATGTCAACATCTTCTACCAAAGCAGGGTTTCTGCAAACAGGATTATTACTGACGCATCTCATACGCACCAAGAAGATCTTATTCTCTTAGAATACTGCTATGAGGCAATGCTGAAAGGGAAAAACAAACTTTGAACTTTTCAGTCATAGAGAAATTCTCATTCTAAATGGTAATCAAGTTGCCAGGATGAAAAGGATTCAAGGTTTTATCACTCTGTTGACTGAATTTTCCTTTCAATCAGGAAGTAACTGAAATAAAAATATTAAAGAGAGAATGCTGGAAACGGGACAAGGTGACACTGTCTTCAGAGAGAACGCTGGAAACGGGACAAGGTGACACTGTCTTCAGAGAGAACGCTGGAAACGGGTCAAGGTGACACTGTCTTCAGAGAGAATGCTGGAAATGGGACAAGGTGACACTGTCTTCCCAGAAATGCTCAGAATCTGCAAATTCAGGGACCTGAACTTCAAACCTAGCTGGGGCTGTCTGGGTGTGTATTTACAAGGTCTTACAATGACTGGACAAGGGGCAATGGGTTTGAACTGGCAGAGGGGAGATTTAGACTGGATGTTAGGAGGAAGTTCTTTACAGTGAGGGTGGTGAGGCACTGGCACAGGTTGCCCAGGGAGGTTGTGGTTGCTCCCTCCCTGGAGGTGTTCAAGGCCAGGTTGGAGGAGGCTTTGAGTGACCTGTTCTAGTGGGAAGTGTCCCTGCCTATGGCAGGGGTTCAGAACTAGATGATCCTTGAGGTCCCTTCCAACTTTACCATTCTATGATTCTATGATTCTATTATTACTAAATGAATGGAGAAAACATAATAGCCACCATACCTCTCCGGATTGCAGTTGCCTGAGGCTGTAGAATCAATCTCTGAGTGTAAGATGCTGTCTAAATAATCAGTCACTATCCTAAATCCTGTCACTAGTTATAGTGAAATAATAAAGGATTCTTTGGTTCTAAAATGATGCAGTTAACTCTATTTCAAAGGTGTATTATAAAGGAGATCATCTTTTACTGTGCAGTAGGTTAATGTCATGCAAAGACTGTTTAAAAAGTATTTTTTTCCCCTACTATTCTGTAAACTGAAACAGATGCCAAACATATTTTCCCCTATGGAAATCAGACAAATGGTAGTGTCATTACTTTCTTTTTCCCCCTGCAGATCTGTAATGCATATAGTAATTATCTCACCATAGGATGTCAAATCACTGTGCTGTATGAAGACAGAAGTCTCTGCTGCAATTGATAACTATATGTTTCAGTACAAAAGAAGTTATACTGTGCTTTGGTTTAAATTTAATAACCCAATTTCAGCCCTTAAAAAAAAAAAAAGACTACCCCCTTGTTAGAATTCTGGTTTTGGCTTAAGAAGAAATGGACAAGAGGCAGAAGAAGATGTCAGATGACATGTTTTAAAAGTCATTTGCTGCTGTCATAGCAGGCCTAAGCAGGCCAAAATAGGCTTATACATGTCCTGGCTTGCTCAGACATGTTTTTCTGCTCTCCCTCCTTCTGTTTTGGGGAGCAGAAACCACGGGAAAGAGGACAAAGAACCTGGAGCCACTGAGTCTAAGTACCCCGGCTTGTCCAGACTTGTTTTGCATCCTGTGGTAAACAAGTTACACTCACTTGGCGTGTGCCTGCCTCATGCAAGGCCTGTGTTTTTCCCAAATTTGGGCAAAGCAAGCCTATGGCTTCACCTGATATAGTCAAGCTCAGCTAACTGCCATTCTGATTGGCTCTTCTGTGTCCAAAGGCCCATTAGTCTCAGGCTGTATTGATAAAGAGAGATGAGCAGGTGACACAACCTGCTCTGCCCTTGGGTTTGCGCTTGCTGCTTGCTACTGCCTGCTGCCATTGCTCACTGCCTAAGTGCATCCTGAACTGCCTGGAAACTGCCTGCCTTGAATTTACCAGGAACAGGCTCTAAATGCCTCCATCCGATCGGCCTGCACAGCCAGTGTGACATCCTGCTGAGACTGCTCATGGCATCGCATCCTGCCTGCACCTGAAAGCCTCCTGCCAGGACAGGAAGTCCTGGGGACACACAGATCATCCAGAGAGATGTCAGAGATTGTCTGCCTCCTCTTCCCAGCACTCTGTGAAGCCTGGGAAGAATCATAATCCTCAGTATGATTCTTAATATTAATCAATAAGACAGTAACAGAATTCCCTGAAAGCGTTTGGGTACTGCCTGAAGCTGTAGCCAGCCCTGCCAGGCAGGAGATCATTTTGTGAGCAACTACTTAAAGCCTCTTGTAACTCACCATTGCCTTCTGTCATAGGCAGAAAAGAGCTCATTGAGTCCATCTAGTGGCCAAGCGGAGTATTGACCGCAAACGGTGTATTGACCACAGCTACCTTCTCTTCCAGTTCAATTGAATTCAATTAATGTTATACGTTACTTCTAGGTATTTCTAGATCCCATGTTATTATCTGTATGCTTCCAGGACTGTGCCAAGAACTGATTATTATTAAGATTAGTGGTCAGGGTGATGAGAGTTCTGAATATTGAATATTAATAAACAACATTAATATTTGAAAATCATATCTCACATCAATGAATTACCCCTCCATAACAGCTGCTTGGAGATTTAGGTTTAGGTTTAGGATGAGCCTTGTTGAGTAGGGTTATAGGTTGGGTTATAGGTTGGACTTGGTGATCCTGGAGGATCTCTTCCACCCCGAATGTTTCTGTGATTCTGTGATTTCAACTTGGCCTCTTGTGTTCTGACTTGATTTAGACTGCAAAAATATATCCTTCTCTCAGATGGTAAAATTTCTCTGATAATGCTAACGAGTCTGACCAAGAATACCTTTAAAAAAATATTTTAGAAGCATGATTCTGAGTAGAAAAAAAAAAAAAAAACAAGCAAAGAGAGGATCTTTGTCAAAACATCACATATACGGTTGACATGTGATATGAAGGTCTTCTTTTGTGGAGCCTTTAGGGTGAGTTCATGGATCTTGGGAGATCCATGCAGAGAAGGCTGCTAATCAGTCATTTTTAGCACCTTCTTCCTGAAAAGGGCAAATAAAAGTAAAGCAAGAGTGGTTAACCTCAGCTCAGGCCACTATAATGCATTAGTGTGTTACATCACATTTGGGTTGGACTTGATGATCTTTGAGGTCTCTTCCAACCTTGGTGATACTATGATTAGAGGACATGCCTGGTTATTTGTGGCCAGGCATTTCCTGCCATAATCTTTCTATCAGTTTCTCTTAGAGGACTGTACTTTTTCAGTGTATAATTATGATGTGCACCAAACTGGAAAAACATGGACTTGATGGATGGACCACTCGCTGGATAAGGAATTGGCTGGATGGTCGAACCCAGAGAGTGGTGATCAACGGCACAATGTCCACCTGGAGACCAGTGACAAGTGGTGTCCCTCAGGGGTCAGTGCTGGGACCAGTGCTGTTTAACATCTTTGTCAGTGACATGGACAGAGGAATGGAGTGCACCCTCAGCAAGTTTGCAGATGACACCAAGCTGTGTGGCACAGTCGACTTGCTAGAGGGCAGGGATGCCATCCAGAGGGACCTGGACAGGCTGGAGAGGTGGGCCCAGGCCAACCTCATGAAATTCAATAAGGCCAAGTGTAAGGTCCTGCACCTGGGTAGGCACAATCCCAAGCACAAATACAGGCTGGGTGGTGAATGGCTGGAGAGCAGCCCTGAGGAAAAGGACCTTGGAGTCTGGGTTGATGAAAAGCTCAACATGAGCCTGCAGTGTGCACATGCAGCCCAGACAGCCAACCGAGTCCTAGGCTGCATCAAGAGAAGCGTGGCCAGCAGGGCAAGGGAGGTGATTCTGCCCCTTTACTCTGCTCTCGTCAGACCCCACCTGGAGTACTGTGTGCAGTTCTGGAACCCTCAGCACAGGAAGGACATGGAAGTGTTGGAGCGGGTCCAGAGGAGGGCAACAAAGATGCTCAGAGGGCTGGAGCAGCTCTCCTATGAGGACAGGCTGAGAGAGTTGGGGCTCTTCAGCCTGGAGAAGAGAAGGCTTCGAGGGGACCTGATAGTAGCCTTCCAGTATCTGAAGGGGGCCTACAGGAAGGCTGGGGAGGGATTATTTACAAGGTCCTGCAATGACAGGACAAGGGGCAATGGGCTTAAACTGGCAGAGGGGAGATTTAGACTGGATGTTAGGAGAAAGTTCTTTACAGTGAGGGTGGTGAGGCACTGGAATGGGTTGCCCAGGGAGGTTGTGGCTGCTCCCTCCCTGGATGTGTTCAAGGCCAGATTGGATGGAGCCTTGAGTAACCTGTACTAGTGGGGGGGTGTCCCTGACTATGGCAGGGGGTTGGAACTAGATGATCCTTGAGGTCCCTTCCAATCTTACCATTCTATGATTCTATGATTAAGGACAAAACATTGAAAGAAATTACCTATCCTCAGCCCATTTTGGAAGACCTAAACTTGGATTGTATTCAGCTAGTAATTTTGACTGCCACACAATACATCTTGCCTCCCTCTGCCTCCTTCCCACTGAAAATAATCCAAATCCACACAAATAGGAGTGGGACAGGGAGAAAAGAAAGATTTCCTAAGAGTTTTGCTTCCTAAAGGTACTACACAGAAATCTGCAATTAGCAGAAGCATTTTCTACTTTAAGTAGAAGTCGAAGTTCTCATTAATGACCAGCAAAGTTTCTGAAGTAGAGACTGACTTAAATCATTTTCTAATTGGAGAACAGACGCTAATACTTCTCCCACAATCACTGCTTTTGTTGCTTTACAAGACTCTTGTTTTAAACCCCAAATGATTACTGTTTCCTGTTGAAACCAAGACGGTTCAAAATGCAGGGTTTGTGCAGTGACAGCTTTGTTCCCAGGGTGTGTGTCTTTGGAGAGGTGCCAGTGGCCTGCCTTGGAGCTGCACTTGCAAAAGCACCAGCTCACCATTGGCCCCAGCAAATGGACTGATACCATGTTCACAGCCCTGGTTGCTTTGCTCCACCTGATAACACAGTAGACCATAAGGGATTCAGCTCACATCTGAACATTGTAAGAGAAATTCTGTCTTCATAGATGTGAACAGTCAAGCCAGAGAGCCTGAACTCTCCACAGAGACCCCAGTGTCTCAATCTGCAATGTGAAGTCCACCTAGCTAGCAGAGAATCTGGGTGGTACAGCAGCTCTGCACAGTAGTACAGTGCAGTTTGGACTCATTTAGTCCCCAAACAAGAAAGACATGTGAAAATCATAGAATCATAGAATGGTAAGGTTGGAAGGGACCTCAACGATCATCTAGTTCCAACCCCCTGCCATAGGCAGGGACACCTCCCACTAGAACAGGTCACTGAAGGTCTCATCCAACCTGGCCTAAAATCATAGATTGAAATGGCTGCTTTGAAGCCTACTGCAGCAGCTCCAGAGTTGCAGACATGCCAGAAGCTTTGGTACATGCTGACGGAAATAGCCCTCATGGCAGGCTCCAACAAGCTCTTACCTATTTGCAGATCAGAGACATCTGTAGAGATGGAGACACCTAGAATTTCTCTGCCTGTAACTAATAATGAAGAAAATTCCTTCCTAAGGCAGGCCATTCCCACATTCTGCCTGAAGAAGCCCCCCTTTGTATCCCCATGCAAATCTGCCACCCCCACAGCAGAAACCTTGCACCACCACTTTCTGTTTATTTCCATACTGTAGTCTGCAGCCTAGCACAAAGGCAGTCACTGTGCCTATGCGTAGCATAGTCCTCAGAGACAATGGAACCATCTGTGGCATTGTGGCTAGATGGCACTGAGAACCTGAACTGGCTTGATTAGAAGTGGTTTGGGAATGTATCACAGTATCACCAGGGTTGGAAGAGACCTCAAAGATCATCAAGTCCAATCCGTTACCACAGACCTCAAGACCAGACCATGGCACCAAGTGCCATGTCCAAACTTGCCTTGAACACCTCCAGGGATGGTGACTCCACCACCTCCCTGGGCAGCCCATTCCAGCAGTCAATGACTCTCTCAGTCAAGAACTTTCTTCTTACCTCCAGCCTAAACTTCCCCTGGCACAGCTTGAGACTGTGTCCTCTTGTTCTGGTGCTGGTTGCCTGAGAGAAGAAGGTAACCTCCCCCTGGCTACAACCACCCTTCAGGTAGTTGTAGACAGCAGTAAGGTCCCCCCTGAGCCTCCTCTACTCGAGGCTAAACAATCCCAGCTCCCTCAGCCTCTCTTCATAGGGCTTGTGTACACTATAACTGAATGCTGCAACTGACCCAAATATTTAGAGATCAGTGATGCCTTCAGTTGTGGTTCATCCCTAGCATTTACAGCTTTAAGCCTTATGTGTGACACACTTCAGATCGGGATTTACCAACTGTGAAATAGGAAGCACTGAGAATGAAAACACAACTGAAGAAATTTCAAGAGAAGAGAGGAAGATGATTCCTTTTCCCAAAATCTTTGCCTGGTATTTACAAATGAGTTTGTACTCCAGGAGGTGTCTGTCTGAACCTCTGCAGGCAGCAGTGAACTGGGGTTTTGTATAACCTGGAACACCCTAGCTCATCAATCTTCTCCAGCTGTGTAACTAAAGAGAAAAGCAACACCAGCTGCTCAAACCTAAGTTCAGGAATAAAGGCTGTCTTCAAAACTGATAGGGGTTCTCAAGGCAAGACATTGAGAACATAAATAAGAACGTCCAAGAGTTGTACAGATTAATAGACCTGAGGCTGACTGACCTACATTGCTAGTTCTCTTTGGGTGACTGCCTACTAATCCACATTCACAGACGTGTTTTTAACTGTTTAGTTGTGCTCTGCAAGCACTTATCAAAGGCACTGTTTTCAATTTATCCCAGATTCAGCCATTTAAGGTGAATGCCATGGTTAATCAAGATCAAAAGTGATCCCCACAGGATTCTGTTTGACTCACTGCTTTACACTTTACAGTTCATTGTGACTGCTGAGTGAAATTTCATGCCATGAAAAACTCCATTATTGAAAAAAACCAACCACCTGTGCAATTAGACTGTAAAATGACACTTGAATGCTTCTTTAATGTCAGTCAGGAAAAAAAAA
>VWZE01023577.1:0-13877 GCA_013396675.1 Eubucco bourcierii | reverse complement strand
GTGGGAGGTGTCCCTGCCTATGGCAGGGGGTTGGAACTAGATGATCCTTGAGGTCCCTTCCAACCTTACCATTCTATGAAGCAATCTAACGTGTTCCATGTGCCTTATCCAAACAAGACTGAAACTGTAGTCCACATAGACAGCTTAAACCATAGGCAACCTCATGTCTTCCAGTTAGGTAGACTGAAAACTGAAGTTGGTGCCTGAAACTACATTTATGCTACACATTCATTGGTGTCTGGAGAGCACCTCGTTGGCTCTAAACTACCTTTTGTGAATAGCACTTAATGCACCTTTGGTACCTGTGCTAGTTTGTGCATCTCTCACAGCCTTGCAGTGTGGAAGATGGGTCTTTGCAAATGCTGAGTGTGCTGATTTGAGGCTAATTGGAATATTTTAATGAAAAAATAGACTCTAGGCTGTGAAAAGCAAACACTGGTGATGTCTGCTTCACTCATAGGCTTGTTGAGATGTATAAAAGCAAGGACACAAATATAGATAAGGGAGGGAGTCTCTCTCTCTCTGGGAGCTGCTGTGTCTGCTGCCTTCTGCTGTGTAACCTAACTAATCACTCTGCTTCTAACCCCCCTTGCCCATCCTCCAAACTCACCTTGCACCTAAGGCAGAGCCTGGGATAAGGTAGAAGGGTGGGAAGAAGGTGGAAGAGTGGTTGGGAGCCCCTCCTGGGGACTCTGATTTCTGGGAGGGGGATTGTGTTTCTGTATTCCCTTTAACTTGTCTATTTCTGTAACTATTCCTGTCTATTGTGTATATCTCTGCTTGTATATTGCGCTAAGATGTAAATAGAGCTTCTGTCCTTAACTTCCAACTGGCTGAGTCTAGTCTGGGTGATTCTCATAGCATGGGGGGTCAGGTAACTCCCAAACCATCACACTGAGGAACACCTTCAGTTCAGTCACCTTCCTTACCTTTTTTCACCCAACAAACGTTCTCTGAATTGCAGGCTTAAGCAACATATCTCTAGCACCCAATAATGTTGATGACAGCTTAACACTGGATTTATTTTAACAGATAACTTTCTTGAAGGGATTCATCTTAGAAATCATACAGAGGATGCACAAAAATGTAGCCCTCCTCTCTTCAAGTTACTAGATAAAGCCTGCTTCTGTCATCTGTAGAATCCGAAATGCAGGATGCTAACAGTACTTATGAGTGCCCACAAATGAAAAGAAAACCTTTTTATGTGAAAGCTACTTGGACACCTACAATAATTTTGTGTCATCTACTCTTTGCTCTCTATATCAGAAAGCAAGAGAGTATACCAATGGACACACCCAGAAACTAAGATAAATTATTGTAAAAGAATTTAACACTCATAAAAGAGGAGTAGCTGACTGAAAAACACACTTAAGTACCCAAGGTAAAACTCCAGTGAAGAATCTTAATTTTGAGTTTACAGAATAGTAGTTTCAAGTGATGTATTATTTTCTTTGGAGGTAACAAATTGCACTGCTAAAATAAGACATCCACAGAGAAAAAGAAGCTTACCAATGATAAATTATTGTAACATAAAAGCAACTAAATAAAAAGAATACTTTGCTAAAAATATCTCTTTTTCTGACAAAAATGTCATTAGAAGAAGCATTTTACAGTACACAAAGAAGCCTCTGAAATGCTAAGCTACTGTTTCTAGATACCAAATGTAATTAAGGTATAACCACTTTAAGTGCAATCTAAGATGAATTAATCAATAATGCATCAGCCCTGTGCTCAAAATAGCAGGTCACTGGCACCAGAGATTAGCAAGTATCAGGTCTGGGAAAAAAGTAAGCACTGAGTACTTACAATTCACCAAATAAACAATGGACCGACCTCCACATACTTTACATATTCCATGTCAGGGAAAACAAAAGAGAACAAAACAAAACAGATCTCACAGGACAACAACTGACCACTTTGTGTCTGAGTGAGGCCAAGCTAATTCTGCCAAATGTACATAGGTGCCCAGCTGTCACTGAAGCTTACTTGGTTAGCTCTATAAAGTTTGGTAACTGTAGGAATCCTGTCTGGATACATCCAGACAGGTTCTCAGTTCCTGATACAATCAGGAATGTCCCAACAAAGGCTAAGATCTGCTCACCAGGCAGTGGCTATGCCAGGAGGTGGTGGTGGGAGACCCTCTGCTACGCGCAACAAAGATCATCTCTAACCAACAGCTGCTCAGAAAGGGTGAATGGTAAAAAGGCTTCTGAACTACAAAACAGATTCACCATCTGGCCTGATTAGCCCCAAATGTGTATTTGGTGTATGGGTTTGAACTGGCAGAGGGGAGATTTAGACTAGATGTCAGGAGGAAGTTGTTTGCAGGGAAGGTGGTGAGGCACTGGCACAGGTTGCCCAGGGAGATTGTGGCTGTTCCCTCCATGGAGTTGTTCAAGGCCAGGTTGGACGAGGCCTTGAGTAACCTNTTTCTTTCTTTTTTTTCTTGCACATTCTGTGCTATTTTGTACTTCAGTTCCAAGTAATTTTAGGTCTTCTCTAGATCTAAGTATCTGATTACTTCAGAAATGACAAAGAAATTTCCTTAATGTCTCATTTTGCCATGACTGATTTCAAAACCTCATTTAAGGCTGAGTGACCTGTACTAGTGGGAGGTGTCCCTGCCTATGGCAGGGGAGTGGAGCTGGATGAGCTTTGAGGTCACTTCCAACCTTACCAGTCTATGATTCTATGATTTATGAAACAATTCCATTAACACAGGAAAATCTCTGTTTTCTCAGCTTCAAAAGAGTTTGACTCAAGATGACGGTTTAGCTGTATGCAGCAGAGAAGCATGTCTCTTTCTTCAGCAGCTTTGTCTGTGTAGTAGATATTAAAAGTTGTGTGCTTACTTAAAAAGTTTTTGTTAGTGCAACACACTTTGGATAGCAATGTTAAAAGTCTAAGAATACAGAGCCTTATTTCACTGCCTTCTCTCGTACCTTACCTATAATCAGCACCTCTACTTAACCCCACTGAACTAATTGGTAGTCCTATTCAGAAATGACATCAAGAAATACGATTACTTGAAAGGAAACATATTTGTGTAGCATTAAATCACCAGCTAATTAATGTAACAAATAACCACTGCATTTTTATTACAATAATACAATCGTTGTAAGTGTACTGGTTGTAGCAACAGCCAATTTTATTACACGGATATATCTCTGTTCTGATTATGTTGTTAAAACATAACTAGAGAGCTGAATGTTTTATGCATTAGAATATTCAACAGCCTAATATCATGTTCTACCACCTGTTTAGGTTATAGTATTCATTTAGCAGGACTTTAAGATATACCTCTGGAATTATCATGAGCATTAGCTGATAAAGGAAGAGAACAAAAGCAAGTCATGTAGTAGAACAGCATGCTCATGAATAATACAGACAGTCATTTATTTCCCTCAGGTAATAATAAAAATGTTCATAGAGATGATAAGCTTTGCTATTTGCCCTCTAGAGCAAATTTAACACATGTATATGCAGCCAAAATGGTCCTGCAAATCTTCCACAGCAACCGAAGAGGCCAAACCATTAAAAATCTCAGAGAGTGCTGTTTTGTCACATATAGGCAGTCTGCTCCAAAAGAACAAGCTAGGTACTGGCAACACTGAGACCCACTGTACTGCCTGGTAAACCTCTTTTACAGAACATCAGAACTATCTAAACTTATGTCAAAACATCTCAATGCCTCCAGGTTGCTCAGAAGTGTGGGCATCTATCCATTATACACTATCCAGAGGGATTTACTATTGGCCTGCTACTCAGCAGTGGTATTACCCACAACACAAAATGGCACTCACTCCGAAGCAAGCAAGAAAATGCAAACCACATTTTCAGCCAGCCCACACTCCCAAAGCAATGCAGCCATGAGAGCAAATGTTCCTCCTGAGCCCAAACATACCTTTCACATCACAGCACTGCTTCCATTTCTTTGGTGCTGTGTGAAATTCTAGCCACAGAAAGAGTAATAAGATGATCAGCATAAGATTAGCAGTGGACTTTGTAAGACAAGGCCTTAGGAAAAACAAGTGAAATATAGCTAAATCTGTAAAATCTTTTATATGAATCAAGCATTTGACCATGAGATATTTTGTCCTCAAAGTCTGTGTTTGCCAACTTTGCTCATCACACACTTTTTGCAAGTAATTGCTGCGTAGTTTATGTGAGCAAATTTCCGTCAATGGCAAACATTCTCTTTAAATACTCAGCCATGGAACAGCTACTAATGTGCCAACTGCAGTAAAATGTGTTAACAACAGAGTATGGTCCAATAGTGTTGATGGTGATCCACCAGCTAAACTATTCAAAATACAGGTTTAGGGTATCTCTGAAGTTAAAACTCAAAGCAGAAATGCTTTGAGGGTTTGTTTTTTTTTTTTTTTTTTTTTTCCTTCAGCCCTGAGGAAAAGGACCTTGGAGTCTGGGGTGATGAAAAGCTCAACATGAGCCTGCAGTGTGCACATGCAGCCCAGACAGCAACCGAGTCCTAGGCTGCATCAAGAGAAGCGTGGCCAGCAGGGCAAGGGAGGGGATTCTGCCCCTTTACTCTGCTCTTGTCAGACCCCACCTGGAGTCCTGTGTGCAGTTCTGGAGCCCTCAGCACAGGAAGGACATGGACGCATTGGAGCAGGTCCAGAGGAGGCCATGAAGATGATCAGAGGGCTGCAGCAGCTCTCCTATAAGGACAGGCTGAGAGAGTTGGGGCTCTGCAGCCTGGAGAAGAGGAGGTTTCGAGGGGACCTGATAGTAGCCTTCCAGTACCTGAAGGGGGCCTACAGGAAGGCTGGGGAAGGATTATTTACAAGGTCCTGCAATGACAGGACAAGGGGCAATGGGTTTAAACCGGCAGAGGGGAGATTTAGACTGGATGTTAGGAGGAAGTTCTTTACAGTGAGGGTGGTGAGGCACTGGAACAGGTTGCCCAGGGAGGTTGTGGCTGCTCCCTCCCTGGAGGTGTTCAAGGCCAGGTTGGAGGAGGCCTTGAGTGCCCTGTACTAGTGGGAGGTGTCCCTGCCTATGGCAGGGGGTTGGAACTGTCTGATCCTTGAGGTCCCTTCCAACCTTACCATTCTATGATTCTATGATACTGTAGGTAATATACTCAACACGCTAGTACAAAAGAAATTCAGCATATTTTAATTCACCAACTGTGCACTTGAGTTGCTGAAATACAGTTCTGTGTAGTTAAACTCTCAAAAAAACTACAGTGTTGTATGATTAAAATACTATCTTGTTAAATTCTTAAGTGAGTTTTCCATGTTGAAGAAGCCTTGGGTTTATAGCTTTCTAGGTTGAACTGTTGAGTACGCATTTCTTCAGGCCTTTGGGAGACTTTTATATTATACTGTCCTTTAAATGTAGCAAATCATTTGATGCTAGGTGTCTGCTTTGATTTCTTGGAAACTCTTTCTTTCCATGTAAAATGTGAAGATAATGCCTCAGTTAAAGTAGTGTTCTGGGGCTTCATGGGGAGTTACTTTTTATCAGCTTGAGATATCCAAATGGAAAATTTAATTCTGGAAATAGAACTATAGAACATCAGTGTGCAGCAATGTTTCACCACCCATTTCTTCTTAATATCTAATCTAAGTCTGGCCTCCTCAATCATAGAATCATAGAATCAGCCAGGTTGGAAGAGACCTCCAAGCTCATCCAGTCCAACCTAACACCCAGCCCTAGCCAATCAACTAGACCATGGCACTAAGTGCCTCATTCAGGTTTTTCTTGAACACCTCCAGAGATGGCAACTCCACCACCTCCCTGGGCAGCCCACTCCAACGCCAATCACTCTCTCTGTGAAATAAGTGCATCCAAACTTCTTCATGGTCAACATTATAGAAGGTTGACCATGAGTTTGAGACCGAGTTTACAGGTTGTCATTTTCCTAGAATAAGTATCTCATGCTTATAGAAGTAGCACATACTCCTTTTGAAGGTTTAGTGTGAAGGTTTGGTGTGAATCAAACACTGCTAAAACTCTGTGAGGTTTATACACAAGTGCAGTTAACAACACCCATGGTCTTGTCAGTGCTCAAAATTGTACTCTAAGTCGCCTGGAAGTGTGCTATACCATTGCAAAGTATCACACATACAGCTGATGTTTAAGCTCTGTTAGTATTGATGCTTCTATTGTTTGTTCTTCTGAAGTCTGGGGAAAAGAACTGTTCATAACCAGTAATGCTTTCGCCTTCAAGTTAGCCCTTCTGAAATATGTGTTTGAAGCGAGTAGAACAGAGTGGTGATGAATGAGGCACCCAGGAAGCTCATGGAAATCAACCACCATTTCCTGAATTCCCAACCAGTGCTTTAACTCTTGGGACTTGCTCACAGTACCACACAGGATCACCAAGGTTGGAAGAGACCTCAAAGATCATCAAGTCCAACCCATTACCACAGACCTCAAGACCAGACCATGGCACCAAGTGCCATGTCCAAACCTGCCCTGAACACCTCCAGGGACGCTGACTCCACCACCTCCCTGGCCAGCCCATTCCAGCAGTCAGTGACTCTCTCAGTGAAGAACTTTCTCCTCACCTTAAGCCTAAACTTCCCCTGGTGAAGCTTGAGACTGTGTCCTCTTGTTCTGGTGCTGGTTGCCTGAGAGAAGAAAGCAACCTCCTCCTGGCTACAACCACCCTTCAGGTGGTTGCTCGACTCACTTTGTCCTTTAAACAAGCATACACTAGCAAAGTGTGTGCAGGTTTTATTTTATCTAAATGCATCCTTTTAAGTAACTATTTAAAGCTGTGTGCCTTTGATCCTGGAGAATATATGCAAGGTATATTGCTGTTGGCTCATTTGTTTAAGGAGTTTGTTAGTTTACAGTGATGCAGACTGGAAGGATCAGACTTGTTACCTGTGCCACTGAAATGGATTTTACAGCTGCTAAGAGCTGGGAGAAACAGTCTAGAATAACCCAGTCTTTGTATCTTTGTTCTTCTTTTAATTCTCTCCCCCTCCCCCCTTCCCCCTTATGTTAGAGGGAAGGGTACACAGCTGGGAACTATCTGTGAAAATCTAGGGCTATGACTAGCAATACAAGTTAATAATTGACAGCCACACTGCAAGTTACAATGGCTTCCTTGTGAACTAATTTACTTTGTCTCTGTGACCTGGGCATTTTGGTCTTGGCAGTGAGTAAGGTCAGGATTTTGTTACTGTGACCCGTTGTACCTTGATTTCACTTACTTAGTCACTTCCTGGATAGACTTTTTTCCTTACATGTTCCTTCTCTTCAAAAGATTAACCAAGATAATCATAATTCAAATCCAATTGCACACAATGTGAAAATTTAAATTACACATATTTGGAACTAATTTCTCCAACACAGAGATGTCTTGGGTAGACAAAAAGAAAAAGTCAACCTAACAGCTTATTGAAGAGGACAATTGTACAGTGCAATTCTGACATTTATGTAGCTTGTTGGGAGACTCCACATGTGCCATTTGAAATGCCCAAGCTTTGTACAGCTTCAAAGTGCTCATTCTCCTGTGAAGCTCAAGTAACTTTATACCAGGTACCTTAGTATCTGCACTGAGCTATATATGAAAGATCCAACCAGTAAGTATTAAAAAAATAGTAACTTTATAAACTGATCTTGCTTGTTTGAGACCAGTTCCTGAGTTTATTTGGTAGAAAGGCCTCTTGACATAGTAAACTTCTGATAGGCATTTGCCTGCACACTGAACAGCATCGTCATGTTTTTATGTTTAGAGAACAGAACCTTAAAGGTTAGAAGGGACCTTCAAAGATCATTTAGCCCAAGCCCCCTGCCAAAGCAGAATGCCCTAGGGTAGTTCATGCAGGAACACATGCAGGTGGGTTTTGAAAGTTTCCAGAGAAGGAGACTCCACAACCTCTCTGGGCAGCCTGCTCCAGGGCTCTGACACTCTCACTCTAAAGAAGTTTCTCCTCATGTTGAGCTGAAACCTTCTCTGTTCCAGTTTGTAGCTGTTGCTCCTTGGCTTATTACTGCTGATCATCAAAAAGAACTTGGTCCCAGGCACTTCCCCCCACCCCTCAGAGATTTATAGACTTTGATAAAATTTCCTCTCAGTCTTCTCTTCTCTAGACTAAACAGCCCTGGGGCTCTCAGTCTCTCTTTGTAAGGCAGATGTTCAAGTCCCCCAGTTGTCCTGCTGGCTCTCTGCTGGACTCTCTCCAGCAGGTCCCTGTCTCTCTTGAACTGGGGAGCCCAAAACTGGACACAATATTTCAGGCGTGGTCTCACTAGGGCAGAGTAGAGGAAGGAGAACCTCCCTAGCCCTGCTGGACACGCTTTTCCTGATGCACCCCAGGATGCCGCTGGCTCTCTTGCTGTCTCATGCAGAACTTGCTGCCACCAGCGCTCCAAGGTCTTTCTCCATGGAGCTGCTTTCCAGCAGGGCAGCCCCAACCTGTACTGGTGCCTGTTGTTATTCCTCCTCAGATGCAGGACCTTGAACTTGTCCCTATTGAACTCCATGTGGTTTGTCTTTGTCCAGCTCTCAGCCTGCCCAGATCTAGTGGGATGGTAGCACAGCCTAAGGGCTGTCAATCGCCCCCAGTTTTGTATCATCAGCAAACCTGCTGAGGGTGCACTCAATGCCCTCATCCAGGTCATTGATAAAGATATTGAACAAAACTGGACCCAGTACTGATCACTGGGGGACACCACTGGCCACAGACCTCCAACTTGACTCTGTGCCACTGATGACAACCCTCTGAACTCTGCTGCTGAGCCAGTTTTTTATCTACCTTACAGACCAGCCACCTATACCACATCTCCTGAGCTTATCTGAGGATGTTGTGGGAGACAGTATCAAAAGGTTTGCTGAAGTCAAGGTATATGGCATCCACAGCTCCTCCTCCATCTACCCAATTGGTCATGGTATCATAGAAGGCTATCAGATTAGTCAAGCAAGATGTCCCCTTGGTAAATCCATGTTGGCTACTCCTGATGATCCTCTTTTCTTCCATCTGGTTAGAGATGGCTCCCAGAATAAGCTGCTCCATCACCTGGGTTAAAAAGCAGCAAATAAAGCTGAGTTTACAGGATATGAGACAGTATGAGATGAAAAGGAATTCTGGCATGGACTGGAATATATTAAAGCTTTTATAACAGTGGTAATGATACTCCCAAGTAACACATACATCTATAAAAACATGAATTCTGAGATGGGGAGGCAGCAAAGTAAAGTATACTCCAGAGGGAAACAAGATCTAAAGAAGGAAAACTCTTGGTCAGGTAACAGATGCTTTCCCTTGAGGATAGTGATGGAACAGACAGCAAAGGGTAAAAATAAAGTCTAATTAACAGCAACATTGTTGTTTTCTTTTTCTTCTATTACTAATATCAGAACAACATATCTGAAAAAGTGTGACAGGAACTGTCACCTTCTTTGACACTGAAGCAGGAAACAAGAAAACAGATAGCTGATTTCAAATTTCCATGTAGGGAATGTCCAGTGCAGCCTAGTATCATGCATTTAATTGAACCTCCCCTTCCAAGAGAGTGTTGAATGGGCCAGCATTGATAGTTTTCTCCTTTCTACTGCTGCAAAGAAGAAAGGCAGATGAAGAGTGCTTTACTCCTTAGAATGCTCACAAAGAGGAGAGATAGAAATCATTTGTGTTGCAGGCTAGTTATGAATTTAATGTACTTTGGTACTTCTTCTCAGGCTCCCTTGCACAGGTTTCCTTATTGCAGTTCCTACCTAAGGTCAGGCTGTGTGCTGACTTGTAAGAGAATTGGAGAAATCCATTTAACATGAAATAACAGACTCAGACATTTGGCTGGGACAGAGGTTTTTGAAAAGGACATTGCCCACACATCAGTCAGTTTCCATCTGATAAATACATTGTTTCCAATAGTTGAAAACCCAGCTATTTTTCAGAATAAAAGGTCATCACTCACTCAGACATATATTTATGAGTGCATGTGCCTTTTTTTTTCTTTTTTCCTTTTTCCTTTTTTCTTTTTTTCTTTTTTCCTTTTTTCTTTTTTCTTTTTTCCTTTTTTCTTTTTTCTTTTTTCCTTTTTTCTTTTTTCTTTTTTCTTTTTTCCTTTTTCCTTTTTCCTTTTTTCTTTTTCTTTTTTTCTTTTTTTCTTTTTCTTTTTTTCTTTTTTCTTTTTCTTTTTTTTTTTGTTTGTTTGCTTGTTCCCTCCCTTTTATAACAGCAACTGGGTAATGCAACAATAAGCTGGGAGCCAAATTTGCCCTTTGACACAGAGGTCCTGTTGGGTAAACCACTGGCAGCCATATGCTTTTGAAGCTAAACCACGTTTCTTTAAGTTTATGCTCTCTTTATGTAGACTATCATCATATTTATGCAGTAAAAACTTCCATCAAATTCAAGAGCAGCATGAGGACCAACAGTGGCAGTTTTTTGCTTAGTAGGGCTTCCAGGAGGAGGCTGCCTGCAGCTTGCAGCTATTGCAGAATACAGCCTTATGCTGCCTATGGGACTGAACAGCTGTGATCACATTACATCCACCCAGTGGTCTTTTTGCTCACTGCCTATAAAGTTACAAATGGATCAATTTTAAACTGACACTGATGACTTTTAGTGTGAAAGAAACTGTTTTTCTGTAAGCTTCCACTGCTCGTTTGGCTTTGGAGGGAGTCCTCTTAGTTGTCTTCTAACCAGAGGTTGTTGGTTAGGAGAAATGTTGTCACCTCAGTGGCTTTTTGTTTCCCCTTAAATGTCTTTGGTTTTTTTCTCCTTTCAGATTTTTAAAAATGTTACAGAATCACAGTACCCAATACATGCTTCTGCCACTTCTTCCCCTCAATAAAATAGTTTTATTTCTCCAAAGATTTTGAGGTGTTTCAAGAATTTGTACATCCAAAAGAAGCTAAAGAACAGGCTGTGAATCACACAAATCAGCTGCTATCACCACTTCTTCTGTAGATGGCAATGCCATGTATTCCTACTGAGCTACATCAAATAGCAGCTCTGCACTGAGAATAATATTATCACTTACTAATATGCTATTTCACTGCCTCTGCAAAAGTAAGCTTTAAGTAGGCTTGTGAAATGCATGAAAATTCTAGTTTTGCACCTTCCTTGTCTTGGCTGCTTTTTAATGAGTAAAATCTATTTCTTTCTAAAGGTTGGACTTGAACTTAAATAATGTGTCAGGCTTTTAATTTGTGAACAACAAAGTACTGAGTGCAGATTGTCTCCAGGTACAGGTACCACAGTTGTTTGATACTGATCATAACCTACTTGTTTTTATTGACCGTGGGAAATGAACTGCTGCTCAGAAGACAAACACAGCAAAGACAAAGCTCAGCATTGTTTTATCCCTCTCCTTCCTCATGAAAAAGCACTGACCCTAAAGCTACCAAATCCTCAGAATTTTCACTGACTACAATTCATTCTCTGATCCTCAGCCAAAGGTAACAGTGCAGGGCTGACTTCTTCCCACGAACACAGGTGGGATGCACACTGAAGGTGTGACATTTTCCTGCCTTTCTCAGGCACAGACTTCACTTGAGCCACTGCTCCACCCAGGCTTCTGCAATACACTAATGTGACTCTCTGCCACCTTGAGAATCAGACCTGGAGTAACAGCCGCCACTATTAAGCCATTTCTGTCTGTAACTGAAAAAAACCACAACTCTTTAGCATTGTCTTTGTCTCCACTTCACTGCTTTTGCACTGAAGCTCTGTAATTAAAAAGTTACCTCAATCTGGATCAGGCATTTAATAACATTTGTGTTTTCTTCAACAAATGCCATTACACTATCAAGAATACATGTAGTAAATCACCTTTTCTGGATTCTGAGTATGGATTCTCTTTGTATAAGTTCAACACCTAGTCATCCCTAAAAAGTGATTTATTCTAACTATCTTAGACACCATCTCAAAGTTGAGACAGTTAAAATTAACTAACTAAATTGACTGGCTTCTATACAAATAGTGCCAAAATTCTGTGACTAGTTTAATCAATAGGAATTTTAGCTGTTTATGTCTAATTACACCAGATTGTCACACACACACATGAAATGAATACACCAACATGAGCATTTGACCAAAATGCTTCCAAACCCTCCAGCATTTAATTGCATCAAATTATTTTTTTTTTTAATGTTCTGATGGAAGGGGAAAAAAAGGTTTTTATATTATTTTATTTTGTGTTTTAGGCAGGTGATGGAACATAAGCACATCCTTGCACTGTGTGAACTCAAGAAAGCACACACAAAAAGCAAGAAATAATGGGCAGGATTTCTGGTAGATCTGCTGTGCTTCAGTAGAATTAAGGAAGTTTCCTCAATTCAATATTTACCTAATTCTACTTCCACAGCCACTACATTGTTCAGGTAACTACAGCCATGCCTGCTAAATTTTCCCATGTAGAAAGGAGGGAGCAAAAAAAGAGAGGATTTAATTTCCATGTATCTTATTTGAGCTAGATCCAGATAATTTCACTGTACAGGTACAAAACACAATTGTCCTAATGTAGAAACATGAGTGCACCCTAAAGGCAGGGCACTTCTGCTATAGTTATGGATGGAGTGATTTGAAAGCTGAAATTCATTGCAAGTAAACTTCAATTGGACTTGAAAAGGCAAGTCAGGGAAGTGACAGAAAATGTTATATGCCAGTGTAAAAAAATACTTTAGGCTCTGAAAAGAAAACTGTGATGACTCCAAGACATATATATGACACATTGAAACATTTTCAAAGATTGCCACTTATATAGGGTTCTGGAAAAGTTTGAATGCAGGTTTTTGTTTGCAAAAACCACCATAAAAACATTTAAAATTGACTGTACTAAAGTCAAGAGAAATGAATGGTTTTTTACATACTAATTGAATAACTAGACCTTACTTCATATCAGGTACCCTTGTCAAATAAAATTGTAATTCTCATTCTTAAATGACTCTATACCCATCTTTATTTTATCTTGTAATAACTTGAATCATATGATAATGAAATTATAGAGAAATGGATGAAACATTAATTTCTCTCAAAAGGCATGACTCAAAGCACTGTATCACATCAATGGTGACAATAATTTTTCCCTTTTTTTGCATCCCATTAAATCAGTGGTGCAGACCTCAAAACACTGAGAATAAAGTAATTAGCACTTGTACATGTAATTTTATTTTCTGTAGTAAGAGACTCTTTGTCAGGGGAGTGTCTCTCCTCCAAGCTTTATGACCAGTGCATAGGAAGATCTTCAGATGCTTGACTTTCCAGCACCTTATCAAAGCTATGCAGTTTAAAATTGGTAGGTCATCTTCCCAGCAAAACTTTGTGGTCTATCCCTTTCCGCTTTAGGCGGCTTGTGATGGCTCTGAACTGCCAGACATACCTTCCTCACGTACAGCAGCATACTTCACTGTGCTTTCCAGAGGACAACAACCAACAACCCCTCAGCAGAAATGCCAGAACTCAGATGCTCTAGCCCTTCCATTGATACTCAGATTTACAAACGAAAACAGCATGAATATTTTGTTAAGCACCTGCAGTCTTGAAATATATCAGCACTATCTTTCAAATTAACATAGCTGATCGTGGCCTGAGACTTCAGATTAGAAGGATTAAATTTCCAAAAGTCAGTAGAGTATGTGCTTAATTAAAAGCAGGCAGAGTTTCATTTGCACCCCATTGCTAAGAATACCATCATAATACTACATTTTGGGAGTACAGCTTAACTCCAATTTATACTAAAATCAAACTAATTCTGAAGTTCATTACAATGCTAAGTGCCAGTACTATTTGCTATAGTGATCCCATCCCATTTGGATATTTAAACAGGCAGACGTGGTTAGATAAACCTGTAGCAGCTTTTTTCAGATTAAGTCTTCTGCATTTCACTATACTTGGAAAAGACCTTCAAGATCATGCTCAATGACTTCTTTGCCTCAGTCTTCAACAGCA